>APFE031155847.1:248718-277660 GCA_000404065.3 Pinus taeda | reverse complement strand
TCCTATTGATTTCCTCTGCCCCTCTTGCGAGAAAATGCCACAACTTTCCCTTTCCCTCTAGATGTAGATGCTGGTGCTGGTGGAGTTGGCAGTGGAGTCTGATGTGCTCTAGAAGCTGAAGAACTAGAAGTAGGAGCTATAGGAGGTAGACCACGTCCTCTACTGGTGGCAGGGGTAGAACGGGCAGGTGGTGTCACCTCCTCCTCCCCCTCCACTACATCTTGCACTAACCAATCATTAGCAGACTCCATGAGAGGCCTCTCGGCCTCAACCCTCCATGCAGCAGTGCTGTCAATCCCATCCAATGAGATGGCCTCCACATGAGGTGTCCTCTCAAGTTGCCTCACCCACAATTGAAGATTGTAGTAGACCTAGACCATGTTATTAAGTCGCTGGGACTCCAACCTGTACAAAAATCATGAAATAATAATTAATAATTAAAAAAAAAATATTGTTTAATGAATTCAAAAATTTATTTGGAAATTTGCAATATTTTAAATGTTCAAGTGTTAAGTTGTTAACCTGTTGCGCTTCTTGTTATGTATTTTTTCAAATACACTCCAGCTGCGGTCACATCCTGAGGAGCTACATGTTTGGCTGAGGATGCGAATGGCAAGCTTTTGCAGAAGGGGTACCCTGCCACCATACATTCTCCACCATGCATCTACAACGAAATTAGAAATAAAATTTTAAATAAACATAAGAAAAAATGGAATTGAAGAGACATTGAAATTTGAAACAAAGTTATAAACTAAAAAATACCTGGCATTTTAATCGTCCTATCAATGACAGCTATCTCAAAGCCAAATGTGCCACCTGCCATCCTATATGTCTCAATTTCTTTCGAGATCTCTATACGTTCTACTGGAGATCGCACCATCTTCTGGACACAAGATAAGAATCCATCCCTGATCTCAGCATCAAATACAAACCCACATGTGTAAGAAAATGCGGGGTTCAGGAAAAGCCCAACAACATGAATGGGACGATGGAGTGTGTTGTTCCATCGCTCATCAATCACTCCCCATAGGAGATGTCTTTGAAACCCATCATCTCCCTTATCATCATAGTAGGTCCGAATGGCTTCTTTGGCCCTGTCCATGGCCTCATACAAATAGCCCATTGCGGGCTTCTCACTATCAACCAACCGAAGAATCTTTACCAAAGGTTCAGTAATGGCGCACACCTCCTGCACTCCCGTCCAGAAGTCTTCTTGGTATGAAACTAGTCTGCATATGGCCTCTCCTTCTGGTTTGCGGCTCATTGGCAAAGCATGCCACTCCTCTGAAAGAAACATTCTCTTCACGTCCCACAAAGAATTCAAGAGGGATTGAAGAGATATGAAACTGGTGGCAAACCGTGTAATGGCGAGGGACACCAACTCTTTGTTGTTGGTGAATCTTCTCATCAAGCTAAGCACATATGTATGGTTATGTATAAATTTTTTAATGCTTTTGGATGAATCAACAATATCTTTGACAAAGGGAATTTTTCCTATGTCCTCCAACATCAAATCAATACAGTGTGCAGCACAAGATGTCCAAAATAAAGTAGGATGCCTGTCCATAAGCATCTTGCTAGCAGTAACATAATTTGCAGCATTGTCTATTATGATTTGGACAACATTTTTTGCACCCACCTCCAAAATAAACACATCTAGCAAATCACATAAAGTTCTTGCATCTTTGATTTGTGCAGATGCATCAACAGATTTGATAAACATAGTTCCCTTGGGACAATTAACCAAGAAGTTTATAAGGGTTCTCCCCTTTTGGTTAGTCCAACCATCTGACATAACAGTGCATCCTGTTTGTGCCCATGATGCCCTAAAATCCTCCAATCTTTGGGTGCACTCAAGCTTTTCATTTTGAAGAATCCGGCCTCTGAAATTACTATAAGAAGGGATTTTGTATCCTTGGCCAACACTTGCAATAGCATCAACAACAGGTTGGAAAAATGGATTATTCCTTATAATGCTGAAAGGAATATCACTCAAGAGGAGAAATTTTGCCAGCAACTTGTCAGCTTGTTCTTTCTCAGTTCTTTTTAGCATTGATCTGATAGATGACTACGAACCAGGTGTGGTTTGAGGAACCAAAAATGATGTGGTAGCTACCGGATTGGTTGACGCTGTAGTAGAACCAATGCCACTTGCTTCAGCTGACTTTTTTAGTTGCCTCTTCATTTCTTCCTTGGTCTCTCTATTCCGGTGTAAAACTTCCAATGCTTTCATGGCTTTTTGGATGAGTTCAGGATTTGTTTTTGTGCAAGGCCCTACATCAAATCCAGGGATTTATGTAAGGTGATATTTCAATCTGTACACCCCCCTGGACATATGGAACCCACAGTCTATCATTTAGAGCTTTAGGTTCACCATATTTCCAGAAAGGGTCCAATTTCCTTGGCATGTTTGTTTTTTAACTTTGAAGTTGAAAACTTGAATGGTGTTTCGGTGAAGTTGTGAATCTATGGGAAAATAAGGATTACAATTTAGTATTTACAATCTAGACCCAACCAAAAAAAAACTAAATTTTTTTTACATTGGGCAAATTTCATAAACCCCATTCCAAACCCAAGTTACCCAACCAAAAACAATGAAAAAAACAAAAACAATGTTTAAAAACAATGAAAAAAAAAAAATTGGTGCCCAAGCCCCATACCAAGTTACCCAACCAAAAACAATGAAAAAAAACAAAAACAATGTTTAAAAACAATGAAAACAAAAAAAAAATTGGCCCCCATACCAAATTACCCAACCAAAAATAATGTCTAAAAACAATGAAAACAAAAAAAAATTGATGCCCATACCGTTTCTATGGAGATAATCGGTCTCCTCCTCTTGATTTTCTCCTCTACGCACTTGAAAAATCTCCAAGCCCTCTCCAAGCAATATCTCTAAGCCCTCCCCAACGCTCCTCTGCCCTCCGCACGCCTAACTGTGCAAATGAAATGCCAAAAAATCGAAATTTTCATTATAAAACCTCGCTGCTTTGACCCTCTGCGATAAAATGGGAAAAAATAATCGTGATTTTTCCCAAAAAATCTCGTATGAAAAAAATACGCGAGTATTACTCGTGATAATATGGGCTGTGGGGAATAATCGCGATAAAGCGATAACATCGCGATTTTAACAACACTGATTATAACTTCCCGTGGTTGATTTGGAGAGGTTTTGTTATCTATCAGAATAAAAATTCCTTGTGGAAGCGACATGGGATTTTAGGAGAGGGCAAGGTTAACATTAGGATCACCATTGGGTTGAAGCAGGGATGTGTTGAGAAATCTAAAGGGCTATAGTTAGGATGATTTCTCTTAAACTTGATAACTACTTGTGATGCCTTTTCACTTTTTGTTACTTATTAGCTTCTTCTTTTATTATTATGGTATTCTTATCATCAAACAGCTACCAAAACAAGAAGATAACCAGTACACATGAGCACAGGATATAGGCTACAAGCCAGGGCCAAAACCTATCCACTTGAGAGGAAAACCCACAAATCGCTTTTTCTTTTACTATTATGGTATTCTTATCATCAAACAGCTACCAAAACAAGAAGATAACCAGTACACATGAGCACAGGATATAGGCTACAAGCCAGGGCCAAAACCTATCCACTTGAGAGGAAAACCCACAAATCTCTTCTCTTCTTATAGATTCTTCAAATGATGAAATCCAAGACCTCTAGACCAATACCAATACCCCTCCAAGACCAAATCCGACTTTCTTGATAATGTGTTTCCTTTGTCCATGTCAAACCTAGTCAAATCTCTTCTAGCTGCACAACTTCGATCCCTAGCTACAAAAGTTTGGCCTCTATTGTAGGTTTGAAATTTTCAGCCCCTGCTACAACTGCTGCTTCCACATGTGTGAGCAGATCTAGGGCTTCCAACGCTTCCTTTGACCTTCGCTTGAGTTTCTCCTTCTTCTAAGGCTTGAGGATGACGTAATAGACCTTGCTTCGACCGTCTTTCAACAATTTCTCGAAGTTCGGTCTTGCAGTGGCAAAACCCTGGCCTCCTTCCTTCGCATGCGTGAAGAGAGAGAGAGAGAGAGAAAGTAAACCAAACACTTGTCCTTCATCCTTCTTCCTTCTTCGCTAGCCTTCTTCTTCTTGTCCTTTGCTTGAATGATGAGAGAATGAATGATGTGTGTAGGAGGTTGAGTTCCCTCCTATATATAGGCTTCCAAGGTGGACGAAATGCCCTAATGGAGGTCGACTTGGCCTTGGAGGGTATACAAAAATAATTCTTTTTACAAGTTACAATGTGCTCGATGGGGTCTTCTTCATATGACAATGACTCTTTTGACTTCTTGGCCCTAGGAGAAATCCTAGAAGCACTCAATGGGTGCTTGACCTCTAAAATAAAAGACCTTGAGCATGAGACCCATTCTACAAAAATAATAATAATAATTTTTCTTTCATTTTACGATATACAAGACTCAAAAGTACATTTCATATTTATGAAGACCAAACCTAGTTACACATTTATCAACACTCCCTTTTAACTAGGGAGGTATTCATAAATGGTACATGGGCATTCTCAAACTGAAGAAATCTCATAAGAAGAGTCGGATTGGTGAGCCATCTCTTTGCATCATACCAACTAGCATTGTCACATAGCAAGGCCTTGACTAACAACACTGGATCATGTACTGCACTGGAAAGGCCTGCCTCTTTGTCTGGTGCATGTGGTAAGGAAGTATTGTAACAATTATTTATCTTTTCTTATTCCTTCTTGGAATAAGACTCATACGGCCAGGCAAAATGCAACTTAGCACAGTGTCTTTTGCATACTCGTCTAGAATCATACCTATGAAAGCTTATCTCACCGAAGCTAAAGTTGATAAGTTGCTCAACTTCTGTTTTTGCAACTTTTAAGCTCTTGAGCTCATAGGATCCCACCTGCAAAGGAAAGGAAGGCCAAGGTGCCTTCTTATTCCTCTGTAGCACTTGAGATTGAGTCTAGACCTTTGTTAAGATGATAAGTAACCTCTTGCATGACCACTTTATCTGTCACATACCCTGGCAAATGATGTGGAGGCTTCTGACAATCGAATACTCTAAAGTATGTGCCATCGTGTGAGGAAAACCAATCTGCTACTTCTGCCACTGTCTTCATAGCCTCATCGGACATGCAAGGGGCTTCTTCCTCAAAGATCATTTGATACAAGACCCTGAACAAAACAAGCCAACAATCAACCTTCACCTTCTCTTATAGTTGGCCACATCCCATTCAGCAAAATGGGAATATCTCCTCTAAATGATGATATGATTAGGGATATTTCCAGCTTGAATTTGGATCAACTAAAGAACAAATAGTGAAAGAAAGGCAGAAATATTTTCCTATTGAATTGGTTCATCTTGCTTCCATTCATACTAAGAGGGTGATTGTGACAGATACCAAGAGGAATCTAAGGACTATTGCAGCAACAAATATAGCTATTGTAGGAGCTGCAAAAGTAAACACATATTTCTTGATGGAGGAAAATAAGAAATTGGGAAAGGAGCTAGCTGCTGCAAAACAACAGATTGATCATCTCCAAGCCGAGAACGAAAGATTGTCTTCTACTGATTCTCACTTGAAGGAGCTACAGGTAGCAATATTTGATGAGATTCAATCATTGGGGGACACCATAAGGCAGCTGTATGAAGAGATTATCACCCTTCACAAGGCAGTAGTGCCCTTGCATGCAATCCAAAAGAGATCGTTGTAGAATGTGAAAGTTCTAAAGGTGATTTGTGCAACCACAACACGATCTAGAAATGGGGCACTAAGTACAGGAATGCACCATCGAAGTTGGCCAGAAAGACAAAATAGAAAGAAAAATTAGAAAAGGTTGAGGTTAGAATGCTTCTGTAGAGTAACAAGCAACTCGGTACATATGTGGCCAACATTATAACCGTCTATGCATGACAGTATTGCAATTTGGACTCCTTGGTCAGTGTGCACAAAATTTTTCTATTGGAGCTTTTGTAGATAAGATAAGATAAGATAATTTTATTAATGTCCAACAAATGACCATAGTAGGTCAACGGGACTGTCGGTTACAATGATTACATTATGCAAGTCGGTGGACCAAACGGTCCCCTTTAACATTTCTTTAAAAGCAGAAAATACATCTAAAATGTAAATGAAGTAGCAAGGAGCTCTCAGCTTTGAAGCAGAGCGCTATGATGAGGCAGAGATGAAAGAGAAGAAGAAGAGGAAGAAGAGAGGGGGAGGGGATCCCCTGACTATTCCCTACTCCTAACATCCGAGGTCAAGAGAAGAAAACTGAGGGAAGCTTGTCAAAGTCTGTTGTCTTGTAGATACACTGGGCTGTCGATGATGCCGCCTGGAAGTTCTACGACGCCTCCCTGGGGTGGAACTAATCCTGGGGCGCTGCTGTAGTCTGGTGGGTCGGCCCCTTCAGGATCACACTGATCTGTTTTCGGTATCAGTGGGATGGTCCATGTTTCTTTTGGAGCCCCGCGGTGAGGGTAGCGCCCTAAAGAAGTCAGTGATCTTTTGTGTAGTGTCTGGTCTGGTAGGAGGCTGGAGAAAACGGGCCTGAAATCTGAAAGCCTCTTGGAGGTAAAGTGCTAGGCATCTCGGATCAACATATCTGAGGAAGCTAGACAAGGTCTAAGAAGACCTGAAGAGACAATGGAAACAACCTCGGATCTCGTAGTATGCAGGGCATCCGAAGATGAAATGTGTTTCTGTTTCTATCTCTTGTAAATGACAGCGCTGGCAGATCCTGTTTGCCCTATCGATGTGGTGATCTGTTTCCACCCGGAGTCTGTGAGAACCGACTCTGAACTGCCCGAGGGGGATTCTGAGGGCATGCATACAATGCTGGAGCGTGTACTGAGGTCTGATGATGAGCCCATCCTTGATCTCCAGGCAGTGCTCCGCATAGAAGGCCATTTTTGGGCGCAACCCATTGGGAGGATTGATCCATGTAGTCTGAAGGTATCGTCTGTAAATATCATCCTTAATGATTTTATTCAGCGCTTGCTGATTGGTAAGAAGATGGCTAGGAGCATTCAGAGAGTACTGAAAAAGGAGGGAGGTGGTCAATATGAATTCCTAAGGCCTTTAGAATATCTGTCACCCCAGTGTACCAACATTTGGATCGGCCTGTTTGCATGCGGGCGATGTGCTCGGAGGAGCAATATGCTAAATACGGGTATCTGTCATGACCCTTCCTCGTGTCTGCCAATCCTCGGAGTCTGTGCAGGAGGGCACTAACTTGAAAATTACCTCTAGATGGAAAGGCCGAGCCCCGAACTCAGCTAGAATGATGTGTTGGGGAACTCTCTGTTTGCATCTCTGATGAAACGACACAAAAGGAGGGTTTGGACACGCTCCACTGAAGTCCAATCTGGCTCTAGAAGAGAGGGACCCCAAATCTCTGAGCCATAAATCACTGTGGCGCGAATCAAGGTGTCCATGATGCTCATTTTGGACGAGATGTCCTGGAAGTGGTGTCGGAAACACTGTCTCTCCAGAAGTGCTAGGGAGCTGTACCCTTTGTTGATCCGAGGTTGAAGGGCTGGTCGCAGGCTGAAGCGAGGTCCTGAAAATTGAACTCCCAGATATGTATAGGTGCTGACAATCTCGATCTCTTCCCCTTTAAATAGGAAGCGGAAATTTGAGGATTTTTTGACTCCATTGAAGATAATCACTTTGGTCTTACCCAAGTTTACAGTTAGATGCCTCCGGTCACAAAAAGCAGCGAGTGCTTCTAGCTGTCTCTGGAGGCCTTCTTGGGAGGAGGCAATGAGAGCAATATCGTCAACAAAGAGGAGGATAAAAATCAGGACCTGGTGGAGAAGGCATCCATCTGTATCCTTGATATGCTCTCGGAGGAAGGACTCAAGCTCATCGATATATATCCCGAATAAAGTGGGTGAAAGGGGTCATCCTTGCTTGACTCCAATGGTGCTTCGGATGAAATTCGACAATCCTCCTACTGTACGGAGACGGCCAAGGATGGCCTCATAGAGACGCATGATGGCATTCAGGAGAGTCGAGGAAATACCTATCTCCCTTAGCCTCTGGAAAAGATCTTCCCTTGGAACTGAGTTAAAGGCCTTTCGGAAATCTACGAAGCAGCAGTACACTTTAGAGGATCGATGCCTGGGCTCCTCGATCACCGCTCGGAGAGTGAGGATGTGGTCGATCGTTTGGTGGCCTGGACAGAAACCTGCTTGGCCCTTGGCCCTGAGTTGTCTCTGCTCAAGGAAGTGGGAGAGTTTCCTGTGAAGTACTGTGGCATATAACTTGGAAAATGTGTGCCCAACCATGATTGTTCTGTAATTGTTGGGATCAGAAGTAGGCCCTGACTTGTGGATCGGGTAGATAATGTGGTGTGACCAGCTATCCGGAAATCCATCTTGAACCACCTAGTTGAAAAGGTCCACCAGATATCCTACTAGAGGGTGAAGTTCGTGTTTGAAGAATTCTGCCTGGAAGCCTTCTTCGTCTGCTGCCTTGCTGCTATTCATCGTCCATATTGCCTCCCTGATATCTTTGTCGGAGAAGAGGTGGCAGGAGGTGGGGGGGGAAGTGACCCGAATCAGGGGCTGCCCAAGGATGTCATATAGTTGGGAGGTATGGGAGAACATAGAGGCAGGATCAAGGTCGATAGGGCTTAAGAGAGCGTTGGGAAAGGATGGTTCCCCAGAAATCTTTAGGGGAGCGAAGGAGGAGAGTAGAAAGAACTTGTCTCCTATGAGCAATGAAGAGGCGCTTCTTGCGGTGGAGGAGGCGACGGTAGGCTGAGCAGAGGTCAGGGTATGTAGGTAAAGAGTTCCTAAAGGCGTGTCGGAGGTCCTGATGCATAGACTTACAATCCTGGTCATACTAGTTGTTCATAGAGCAATTTCCCGGTTTGCGGGTGGTGGTGACGGAATGGGTAGAGAAGGGGAAGGATTGGAGTGCAACTTTCCAGATTGTATGTGAGGGGCACTGGTATTTGTCCTTGGCGGAGCTGAGAGAGGTGAACTGGGATTTCGATGGGAGACTCTGCCTAAGGATAGAGGAGAAGAGATCAGGGTCACTTTCCTCAAATCAGAAGGTGGTTCTGGGGGGATTGCGGGGAAGGGTAGGGGGAGGATTCTGGAGGTCAAATTGCAGAGAGAATGAGAGGAGGACGTGGTCTGCGAGGGGGATGGGGGTGACTGAGAAATTTTTGATGTAAGGAAGGATATTCAGGTTGGCAATAGCATAGTCAACCACACTTGCCCCACCTCCAAATGGTTTGCAGGTGAAGAAGTGCGAGGATGGGAAATAAGGTAAACCGTTCGGAATTACTAGCCCATGAGATTCTCCCAACTGAAACAGATATTTCCCATAGGTTGTGGTGGGTCCCAGGTGATCCTCAGATGTCCGGTGCATGCCAACTGTGATCGGGTCAATCCCTCGAGTGCAAAATATATCCTCTGTTCTATCATGCATAGGGATCTGGAGGTCTTTGGTCTGGGTGTTGAAGTCTCTTGTGAGAATGACATCTCCTACTGCTAAAAACTTGGTGATGTCAGAGTACAGGTCTGAAAAAGGGTCTCCGTTTGAGCTATTGTGAATAGCATAGGAAGATGAGATAGGTGGGAAGCAACAAACTGCGTTATAAATGTCTCTTGGCAGTGATGTTCTAGCTCTAATCTGAATCCACATGAATCTGATACTTTGCTCCTGAGGCGATCACGGACGAGGCAAGCCACACCTCTTGAACCCCTGACACCCCCTGAGCTCTGTGTCTCCTGTCTGCAAGCTGCTGTCCATTGGTATCCTGTGATGTCTGGGAGAGGCCGGACTGGGCTTGCGTGAGTCTCGGTAACCAAGAGCATGTCCGCTGAGCTAAGGGCTTCATAAAGTAGGCCTAGTGAGGACTAGAAGGAGCCGTTACCATTCCAGCAGTGAACCGAGAGATCTGTGCCCCGCCTCCCGTCTGTTCGAACCCGTCATTTGGAATTACCTGAGCGGGGTGCCCATCTTGGGGGCAAGGTTTCCCGAATAACTGCTTAAAGATTTCTAATCACTGCCCATTTCCCTGCTTGTCTTACTGCTGCAACCTGTTCCCTGGCTTGTTTCAGTTCAGCTACTTGAGCTCTTGTGAGGTCTTCATCTAAAAATACTTTATTTGGAAGGGAGAATAGCTTTCGCTTGGCTCGGAGAACTCGAAGTCTGTCTAAGAAGTCGCGAAATTTGAGGAAGAGAGTAGATTCCTGCCCTAACCAGGCTTTGTCCAAGGTTATGTCTAGTATGTCTAGAGAGTCGCACAGAAACCTGTTCCCCAGGTCCATTGGATCTGTTGGAGAGGGAGGTGTAGGGAGTCCTCTTACTTTAAGATTTAGTTCTCTTGCTCTTCGGGTTCTTTCTTCCACAAGCTTTGCTTGTACTACTTCCTCCACCACTATGAGCGGAGGAGCCTTGTCTTTTCCTTTGACCACCCGTGCCCATGTGCTGATGTGCAAATGTGTCTCCTGTTTAAGGGACACTTGTTGGGACCTGATTTCCTCCTGTTTGCTTTTAAGATCTTTGATCTCTGCCTGTAAGATCTCGTCGGATTGCTGTCTTGCATTTTGTTCTCGGTACTCTTGCAATGTTTTTTTGATAAATGCATTGTCTTCCTCTATCAATAGGAGTTTATTTGATAAAATGTTGATGTCGGCTCGTAGTCCGCGATTCTGCGCCTCCAGGTGTTCCATTTTCCTCATGATTTGCTTAATTTGGGATGTCCAAAAAGCGAAATCTGTCTCTAACGCAATATCGGTGGGGCTGTAAACGTTCTGCTCTTTGTTGTGGCATTGTTGTAAGTACTTTAGCGGGCCTCTGTTGTTGAAATCTGGCTTTTCAGCTTCCCCGGGGTCCTTTTTGTGTTGCTGCTCTGTCATGGTGGCAGCTTGCACTTTACCACCCCACTGCACCCAGTATAAAATCGAAATCACCAAAATTTAAAAACCGGGACAGTGGGCAGGCTGCGGGAGGCTAGAAACGGGCTGCGGGAGCCAGCAAACGGGTGAGCAGGGAGGGTTACGGGAGAGCGCGGGGAGAGTTGAGGCGACTGCGGGGAGAGCAGAGGCGACTACGGGTAGAGCATAAGCGGCTGCGGGGAGAGCTGAGGCGGCTGCGGGGAGCAGAGGCGGCTGCGGGGAGCGGAGGCGGCTACGCGGAGAGCCGAGGTGGCTGCGGGGAGCAGAGGCGGCTGCGGGGAGAGTCCGAGGCGGCTGCGGGGAAAGGGTTCGCGGACGGGGGAAAGCGTGGAGCAGAGGTGGGGCTGCGGGGAAGGGTTACGCGGACGGGGGAGAGCGCGGGGAGCAGAGGCGGCTACGGGGAGAGCCGAGGTGGCTGCGGGGAGCAAAGGCGGCTGCAGGGAAGCCGAGGCGGCTGCGGGGAGAGCCGAGGCGGCTGCGGGGAGAGTCGAGGCAGCTGTGGGGAGTAGAGGCGGTTGCGGGGAGAGCCAAGGCGGCTGCGGGGAAGGGTTACGGGACGGGGGAGAGCACAGGGAGCAGAGGCGGCTGTGGGTAGAGCAGAGGAGGCTACGTGGGAGAGAAAAAAATTCCTATGGTTACCCCATTTTTGGTGGTTCTGGGGGGACTGCGGGGAAGGGTAGGGGAGGATTCTGGAGGTCAAACTGCAGAGGGAATGAGAGGAGGGCGTGGTCTGCGAGGGGGATGGGGGTGAATGAGAAATTTTTGATGTAAGGAAGGATGTTCGGGTTGTCAATAACATAGTCAACCACACTTGCCCCACCTCCAAATGGTCTGCAGGTGAAGAAGTGCGAGGATGGGAAACAAGGTAAACCGTTCAAAATTACTAGCCCATGAGATTCTCCCAACTAAAACAGATATTTCCCATAGGTTGTGGTGGGTCCCAGGTGATCCTCAGATGTCCGGTGCATGCCGACCGTGATCGGGTCAATCCCCCGAGTGCAAAATATATCCTCTGTTCTATCATGCATAGGGATTTGGAGGTCTTTGGTCCGAGCGTTGAAGTCTCCTGCGAGAATGACATCTCCTATTGTATAGGGCATAAATGTTATTAGGAAGGAAATCCAAGAACACTTGAACAAATCCATGAGGAGGGCCTAGTTTAATCTAGAATAAGGATTCTCAGGGCTGCCCTAAGGCATGCCACAAATAATGCTAGTAAGTGGAAATAGAGAGGATTTCAAGCAAGGAGATGTCTAAATGTGCTAACAATTTCAAGGTTAACAAAGTGTTTATCTACCTAGGGATTTCTAGCTGAATGACTATTTTTGGATAAGCAATAAGCAAAGAAAATCTTAGATGAATAATGAAAAATATGAAGAGAGAGAGCTAAGATAAAACATACTTAACTATTCCCCATTGAAGAAAATCTTTCTTAGTTAGCTCGATTCATTCCTCTTGCATGTTTGAAATGCTTGCTCCATTCCACCACAATAAGATCAAACAATAGCCCTTGCACAACATGATATGGAAAGAAGCCCAAAATATGTTCCAAAGAGAGAAGAATAACTATTGCTCACTCAACAACAATAATTACGAGCGAGGGGGGCTTCTTATTTATAGAGTTCTAAGGTTAACCTCTTTAAATAAAATAATAATATTCTGGTGATCATGTTTGTTGAGTCAAATATATATAATAATATTACAAAATATGAAATTGGTCAACAAAATAATATTTTAATCCCCTCATGAGCAAATAAAAAACCCTAGGTGGAAGATCTACTGTTGAATTTTCCTTAGGCCCTAGATCTAGTCTATGGTTAACCGAGCACATAAACACATTAGAAACCTTCAACGTACAATCACTTTGCACAAAAAACATTATTTAGTAGTGAAATCAATTAAGTACACAGAGATTTGAGCCCAAAGCTCGAGTATTTTATTAATCAATTAATAAAAGAATCATGGGGCTCTTGTACTAGGGATCATGGTTGTCGATCACTAATACTAGTATACATAGTATATAAAACTAGGGCTTGTGATCTGCTTCTTGAGATCTGCAATCTGCGCAAAAAGAGAAGAACAAACCATAACTTGCTGAAGATGTCCTCTTACTACTAGCCCATTCAGTCCTGATTTGTCTTGACACTCAATAGGTCCTTTGCCTGCTTTAAACATAAAGAAATACCCCTCTATCCACCAACTGCTCAATGTATATATTCCTTCAAGTGCACTGTACATCAGTTCTTAATCATCAACTACTGACAGAGATCTTGATCCTTTAGGATCACTCTATGATTATACCTGAATCACTTCAACACTCATAATCACTAGATCGTTTTAGATGACTGTACATTAGCCATTGAAAACTCCCTGTCCTTCATGAGCAATGCTCAACAAACTTTTCTCCTTGGAACAAGCACCTAATTTAACCATTGTTGACCTTGCTTGCTTTTGAGGTACCTTTACTAGCTCCTACAGACCCTGAGGCTTACCTATGTTCTAAAACTAGGTCTGCGGCTACCTCAGAAACCATTTTCCTCTGCGGCTAAGTAACAACAACCTCCACTTACCTGTGTTCACCACCAAAATATCTCAACTGACCTCCATAAGGGATCGCCTGCTACTTAATCCACCTCGTTCCTACCTGTTCACAAATTGAGGGTTAATTTCACCTTCCTTAGGGTTATGACCCTCCTTTACTAGTGTAGAGCAAACTCTAATCAAGTGCCATACGCCCTTCTCTCTAGCCAGACAACAAAGAAATTTTCAGCCTTCTATTCTAGCAAAAAGATATGTATGGAACCCTCAGCTAGGGACGTACTTAGGCCTCCTTCCTTTTAGACATAAATCTTCTGTCAAATATAGAAATAGACCTCTTCAATGTGTCCTCTTCCAACTGTGGTTCCTCCTCTAGGCTTGTCGTTCCTCTTGAGAAGATTGTTATGGATGTTAGCTTTTCTCTCAACCCTTTTTCTGATCACTGTTCACAATGACTTAGGTATTGGGCCTCCTTCAACAGCTTGGACAGATCTATTTACTGGCCTAGATCAGGCCCTAAACAAAATTGGCCAAATTTCAACTCTCCAAACCCTCGATCCTCTTGCTGATCTTGTACATTCCTCATAGAACAAGGGATGATGCGGCCTTCTCTAGGAATAAACTCGATCTCATGAGCAAAACTTGTCCCTCCTAGGGCACTCTTAACACAATGGAGGTCACATCTTGTTAATTTTAGGTATGTTCTATGCTAGAGCAATTTATTTCATTTTTCACAGTTAGCTCATTATCTTTTCTATATTAGCAATCACATCAGCATTAAAATAAACTGCAGATAGAACATAAATATAAATAGTAGAAGACAAGAGGACACAAGATGTGGCGCTAGCCAGGGACAAACCCCACAATGTGGGGAAACTCTTGATAAATTCTTCTTTTATGTTCAACAAAGAAAGAGAGAGAGAGATAGTACATTTACAATAGAAGTCAACATTTTGACTTTTGATATCTGCAGAGATCGGTTGAAGACATATTGCTTCAACTGATTCTCTAAGGTGACTCCTTCACCCATCATAGTGCTGCATCTCGTCCATTTGCTGCACCTTACCATTAGTACCTTCATGCTGCATCATGCATCATCATGCTGCTCATGATCTCATACATCACTGTGTTGCCCATACATCATGCTGCCCATGATCTACATCATGCTGCTGTCCATGCCATATATGTTGTTTGCCATATTATACATAGTGTGTCTTCCATGCCATGCCATGTTAATGAATATGCTGACACAATTCCACTGAAGATGGTTACAGTCATACCATTCACTGCTATATCAACATTACTGCCCATCAAGTCTTCAAGGTCATGAGTCTTCATACACTGTGATAGATGACAACGTATATGTCATCAAGGTCATTGCATATGCTATGCTTTCTGTGACATAGACAGATTCATATAGTTATGCCCAGGATGTATTACTATGACCCTTCTCCTCACACCATGTCTAGACAGAGGTAGTGATCATCAAGTAGTTGACCGAGACTTGATTGTCCTGATTGCAATTGCGGTTTGTCATGATTGTGGCACCCTTATATTGACTGCGGCTCCTACTGCGACTTTCACCCTTGACTGTGGCTCCCTTAACTGCGTGAGCATATCTCCAAGTGTCCCTTATACCAGCGTATAAGTGTCTGTACAACTGCGTTATATATTACAACATGTATATCATTGACAGTGTGTATATATCATGTTGCGTTCTTGCTGTATTGTATTGCCTGTATGTATCATGGCCTGTATATATCTTGCTGCGTTGGTGAGCAGTCTATTTCAGCATCCATTTCAATGTATATGCATATCTCTTTTACAGCGGGTAGGATTTCTTCATTTGCCTGCGTATGTATGTCATGGCTTGCATTTAAATGTCTTCGTATATATCCTTATCATGAACTATGAACAACGTAATATGTCTAGCGTATAAACACCGTATCACTTCCATTATGAATTGTGTATATGAACAACATATCACATCTAGCATATTTGAACAACGTATAAGGTCTCCACATTTGTATATAAGAATCTTTATGACCTGCGGCTAGGGCATGTTTGTACTGTGGCTAGGGCATCATACACTTAGTCCAGCTTACTCTTTTTGTGTCTCTCCTTTACCAAAAACCCAAGACGTGGAGAGGAGGAGATCACATGAAGAGCATGTGTACAAATGACTTCAAATCCTCTTCTATTTATACTAAAACGTAGATGATGAATAGACATGACGTTTGGGCTTCTAGAGCCTACATAAGTCGCTGGTCGGCTTGATAATAATTCCGTAATCAAAATAAATTCATATCTCCATAAATACTTATTAGAATCGGATGATCCTTAGATCAATCCTACACCTCTCGACGAGAGGGATCCAATAAAAATATCAACTGCCATAAATAAGATGACCCACATTGAGTTTGGCCCTAGTTGCCAATTTTAACTCTTGCACACAGTGTGTGAGACCTCACCTTAGATTTCCTCTATTTATCCTTTTTTCTTTGGTCACTTAGGAAACCTCTAGACTTAGGGTTTTTCGCTTCTTAACTCTTAGAATAATTACATATTTCTTTTAGGTCCTAAACTCACATCTTGGGTCCAAAACCCCACTTTTGTGTAAATTTCCCAACCAACCGCATTTGGTGGGTATCCTTCTTGGAAATACCTTTCGAGCTACCCAAAATTCCAACACTCCCTCTTAGTGAGGAAGGTATGTACTTCACGCTTTTAGTTCCATGATTTTCCTTGCATGTTCATGACAATCGTTGAATGAGTCATGACCTTCCTTATTGTTAATTTTAGGTATGTTATATGCTTAGAGCAATTTATTTCAATTTTCACAGTTAGCTCAATATCTTTTCCAGCTTAGCAATCACATCAGCATAATAGTAAATTGCAGATAGAACATAAACATAAATCGCAGAAGACAAGCCAAGACAAGAGGACACAAGATGTGGCGCTAGCCAGGGACAAACCCCAATGTGGGGAAACCCTTGATCAATTCTTCTTATATGTTCTTCAATAGTTTAGCAGAGACAGAGAGAGATAGTACATTTACAATAGAAGTCAACACTCTGACTAATCTAAATAGAAGCATAGATCATCTCTAAGAAGATGATACGTGAGGTAGCTGAACTCAGTGGAAGACATGCTGCTTCAACTGATTCTCCAAGTTGACTTCATCACCATGCTGCACCCATCATTGTTTTGTACCTCATCATGTTGCACCTCACTGTGCTGCACCATGCTGCACCCATCATCACTATGCTGCATTTCATCATGCTTCACTAATCATGATTGTACCCATCATTGTACTGCATCATGTACCATAGCTGTCCCATGTACCATTGCTGTCCCATGTACCATTGCTACACCATGTCCAACAACGCTGATCTAGACCATTCTGCACCATTATTTCTATCATGCTGTCACACTGCGTTAGTTGCTGGCTATGGCCTATGGCCTAGCCCAACAACAAGATAGACTATGATCCCAAAGTCTTAGGATATACACAAGACTGTCATCAACATGTACAATTCTGATCTGTGTGTTATAGGAGCTTCTTCTCATCAAGGTAGGGAGGTTCCTCATTGCTGTAGTAGTTCCTTTAGCCAATGTAGTATAGCCCTTCTAAATTGCTGATTAGAATCTCTTGTGACAGTGATTACGATCTCCTCATAAAACATTTGAACAAACCTCTCCTTTCAGCGTGGGTGATCTTCAGGACTGTGGCCAAGCTGTGCACCAAAAACGCACTCTCGGAACTGTTAACTTACAACGGATAGGTGGTGTCTAAGTCTGCGTTTGCTGCTGTTATGACTGTGAATGGTTAGGGTATATTTGACTGCTGTAATAGCCCCTAATTAGTCACCAAGACAACCCTCCTTAGTTGCGGCCTACTCTTGGAGAAGTGGTGGCTCCCTTCATTATTGTTTTGGGCATAAACAACCCTTAATACACCCTACATTGCCCTCCAAACAACTCGTAGGGCTTGCGGCCTACCCACAACAGCCTACACTGCCCTTCACCAAGAGTTTTGCACCCAAGAACACCTCCATGCAGGTTGAAACAGTCTGCCCTTATCTTGGCCCTCTAGGGAGTTACCTCGGCCTCCCTTACAGCAAATGCGACCCTAAAACATCCCTCTTTCTCCCACGCAAGACTGCCTCTATTTGCTGCGGCTAGGGCATGATAGAGCTGCGGCTAGGGCAACGTGTATAGGCCTTAGATCTCCCTTGCTAAGACTGCGTTTGACATCCTTTAGACAACCAGGTTAGGGCAGTGTATGAGGGCCTCCTATCACCTTTTGCTGCATCTAAGGGCTGTCTCAAACCCTTCCAAAACAACGTATAGGTTAGGGCATGACTGTGATTAGCTAGGGCATCATAAGACTATGTTTAGGCTTCATTCTAAGGCTCCTTTCCTCCTGCGTCTAGGGCTTCTTCCTCTTAAACTTCTCTTCCACTAAAACCCAAAACAAGTGGAGAGAAATCAAGAGTGAAGTGTGTGTTCAAATGACTATCAAGTCACCTCCTTTTCTACTAAAACGTTGAGCACACGTGGGGGTTATTTGGTTGTTGGCCGACCTTGACGAATTATCCCATCACACAAATAAATTCATATCTCCATGAATACTTATCAGAATCGGATGATCTTTAGATCAATTCTACACCTCTCGATGAGAGGGATCCAAGAAAAATATCTGCTGCCATAAATAAGATGACACACATGGAGTTTGGCAAGAGTTGCCAATTTTAACACTTATGTAGCCATATCCGTCCTCGTATGTGCCACGACTTCTTTGTACTTGGCCAAGATTTGTCTTGCTTGGTGCATGAATGTTCTCACATGCATCATGACTTTTCTATTATTATCCATGCCTGTCCTTGTAAGATGTACAAATTTCCTTGCACCACCATGAATGTTGTCTCATGGTTTGTGACTGACCTTGCATGGGTTGAAAACTCCTCTATCTCATTAGAACTTGAAGATTCATACTTTCATGGGGCAACTAACAATCCTTCACAGACTCGCTCTGAAGCTAGACTCCCTCTAGGTCTACACAACCTCCACTGGCTCATTTTGCTTCCTGCGCACACTCTGATCCACGTTCCTTCAAAGTAGCTCTGATACCATGTTGGATTTTCTTTAGGCCCTAGATCTGGTCTATGGCTAAATGAGCACATAAACACACTAGAAACCTTCAACTTACAAGCACTTTGCACAACAAAATTCTTTAGCAGTGAAATCAATTAAGTATATAGAGATTTGAGCCCAAAGCTCAATTATTCTATTAATCCACCAATAAAAGAATCATGGGGCTCCTGTACCAGGGATCATAGCCCTAGATCAATAGCACAACTAGTATACATAGTATACGAAACTAGGGGTTGTGATTTGCTTCTTTTGATCCGCACTCTGCCCATAAAGAGTCAAGAAAAAAACATAACTTGCTGAATATGTCGTCTTACTACCAGCCCTTTCAATCCTCCTTTGTCTTGACGCTTGGCAGGTCCTTTGCCTCCTTTAACCAATAGAGAAATATCCTTCTGTCCACGAGTTGCTCACAATGTATTTGCTCCTTTAAGTGCACTATACATCAACCTTTAAACATCAACTACTCATAGAGTTTTTGATCCATTAATATCATTGTATGATTTGCCCCAAATCACTTCAACACTCATAATCACTAGATCCTTCTAGATGACGGTACATTAGCCATAAAAACTTGTTATTCACATTTGCATTTGTGAACAACCTTCATGAGCAATGCTCAATAAACCTTTCTCCTTGGAAAAACCACCTAATTTAACCATTGTTGACCTTGCTTGGTTCTGAGGTGCCTTTACTGGCTCCTACAAAGCCCAAAGCTTATCTTCCCTCTGAAACTAGGTTTGCGACCACCTCAGAAACCCTTTTTTTCTGCGGCCAAGCAACAACAACCTGCTCTTACTTGCATTCACCACCAAAATATCTTAATTGACCTCCACAAGGGCTTGACTGCTACTTAATCAAACTTGGCCCTACTTGTGTACAATCTGAGGTTAACGTCACCTTCCTTAGGGTTGCGACCCTCCTTTACAAGTGTAGAATAGACTCTAAGTAAGTGACAATACATCCTTTTGTCTAGCTAGACAACATAGAAATTTTTGGCCTTCTATTATAGTAGAAAGAGATGCATGGAACCCTTGGCTGGGGATAGATTTAAGCTCCTTTGTTACGACCGTAAAATTGTATAAAATGAAATGAAATGAACATGAATAAATACAAATAATGAAGGAGTTACTAGAAATTTCGGAGGAGTCTCCTACAGAGTTTAGCAACTCCCCTTTTTTCCACGACCATCTACATAACCAAGGAATCATTTCACCCAAAACCAGTTCGTCTGTAAGTCCAACTATTAAATTTGTATCTACTGCAGTGATTGAATCAGATGTCCCATGTGAAGCGACGTCTTCGTTTCTTTCTTTTTCTGAAATTTGTTGCTCCTTTGCTTGTTTGGCCACGTGATTTTTGTTTGCCTTTCCTATATTCTTCTTTGAATGGCCCATTCGATTTCTTAAATCACTTCTTTCATCTGAATCAAAGGATGAGGAATGAGGTGATATTCCTCTTTCCTCATCCTTTGATTCAGATGAAAGAAGTGATTTAAGAAATCGAATGGGGCCATTCAAAGAAGAATATAGGAAAAGCAGACAAAAATCACGTAGTCGAACAAGCAAAGGAGCAACAAATTTAAGAAAAAGAAAGAAACGACGATGCCGCTTCCAATGGGACATGTGATTCAATGGCTGCAATAGATACAAATTTAATAGCTGAACTTACAGACGAACTGGTTTTGGGTGAAATGATTCCTCGATTATGTAGATTGCTGTGGAAAAAAGGACCAATTTTGAAGGCAATAAACAGAAAGTGGAATGGAGCTATTACACATTGTTTGCCAATCTACCATGAACGTATTCACAAACCTCCAAATATTCTGTCAAGGGCTCAAATTCTGTCCCATAATTATCCAGTGCGAACTTGAGGCAAGTGTAGCCTTTGAGTATGCACACCCTCCAAGAGGAACAACATCATTGGTGAGGGTTGCATCACGAAAAAGCTTCCAGAGCCTATATTCATTAAAAGGAAACTCAACGATACGAAGTTTGTGTGCAACACTCGTGTATTTTCTCTCACTCCATTTGTTGCATCAAAGTCACCTTGGGCCAGACAAGGATGTGTATGATATATGGATGCTCGATTTAAGAGACTTCAACCTTCGGTGGAAGAAACTTCCCCCGTTGCGAAAGGTGGCAAATCATGTGCATGCTTCTGCTTCTTTAAATGGAGTTCAACAAGATTGGTATAACAATTATTTATGGCAGCCAAAAGTGAACCATAGATTTCGTTGTTGCAAACTCAAATATGACGATAATAATTATATTTATAAAGATCAATATGAAGCTATGGAGGACGGTGGATCTCAACAAGTTCAAAATAAGAAATATGTCCAGTTTTTCAGAGAAAATGTTGAAGACTCTAATGAATTACATAACAAGGTCGCAACCATTCGTGCTCTCAAAGGGTTTCTCAAGATTGACAAGGAGCATGCAAGAACCATAGTGGGAGAGGGAATCGTTCCCGTTTTAATTCAACAACTTGAAATAACTTCCCATCTTCCAGCCAATCCTGCCGACGGTATTCCAGCAGGTATCTAGGAACTGGAGATTTGTGCATTGGTCCTCTTGAAATATCCTGCCAGAGAGAACGAGTCAACCCGGAGAACCATAATGCAGGGAAGAGCGATGCCCAACTTTCTTCATTTGTTAAACAAGAAACACTAGCACGCCGTTGATGAGTTGCCCCTTCACATCCTTTGCGTGTATTCTCTGCTCTCCGCCGCTACTCCATCGTGCTTCTCGCTGTCTGACAACCACTTTTTTGACACGTCGTTAAAACACTGCCATCTCCCCCCTCGCCGTCAAGTGTCGTGCCCCAGTCAAGGGTCAAAGGGTGTGATACAACATCAGTGCATACGAGGTCTTACATAAATATGTCGGGATCGCTACATATGTCTGATTCGTTTGATGATTGATATATATTGGGCTCAATTGTATAAGTTACGCTAATCAATTATAAAACCTAATTAATATAATGTAATATAATTAAAATTTAAATTATTATATTATTATTATTATTAAAAAAAGTAGATACCCTGGTTCAAGAAAAGTAATCAGCAATTTATACGGCTGAGGGAGTTATATATACTGAGAGACAATAGAAGAGAAGACATTGTTAGCAATAAAGCTTCAAGGACAAAGCTTTTTGAAGGAATGGGCAATGTTACGAAGATAAAATTGTATAAAATGAAATGAACATAAATAAATATAAATAATGAATAATCAAAATAATGATTATTTAAATAGTTATTAGTTAACTGAAAAAGCATGTCTAAAAGACATGCCCAGTCATGAAAGGGCACTTGCCTAGGTATATAAGCCATGCCGCATTGTAACATTCAAGATCCTTGTACATTTATATATATTAAGAGGTCAACAAGCTACAATTTTTGTTGCTTCATCCTTCCTCTTAGACAAAAACCGTCTGTCAAATATAAAAATAAACCTCTTCAACTTGCCTGCTTCAGGCTGTGGTTCCTCCTCTAGGCTTGTCATTCCTCTTGAGATGATTGCTATGGATGTTAGCTCTGCTCTCGGCCCTTTTTTAGACTACTGTTCACAACGACTGAGGTAATCGACCTCCTTCATTAGCTTGGACGAATTTGTTTCTTGGCCTAGATCAGGTCCTAAACAAACTCAACTAGATCTCTACTCTTCAAACCCTCGGTCCTCTTGCTGATCTTAGACTTGCCTCACATAATAGGCGTTGCATCCTTCTCCAAGGATAAACTCTACCTCCGGAACAAAAATCGACCCTCCTAAGGCACTCTTAGCACAAGAGAGATCACATCTCTCTTGCAAATAATGTGTGAGACCTCATCTTAGATCTCCTCTATTTATCCTTTTTCCTTTGGTTACTTAGGGAACCTTTAGACCTAGGGTTTTTGGTTCTCAACCCTTAGAATAAATAATTATTTCTTTTAGGTCTTGTTACCGGTCAAACTAGCATGGGGTCCCAGAGGGGCACTTGCTAGGTCAAGAGCAATAATGAAGCTATATCCCACTGTCACCATAGCTAAAGCTTCCTACTCTTTATGGACTTTCACCGATGGGAGGAGACCTGATATATAAAGAATCACTTATGAAGGACAGTTCAACTAAGATAGGTGTGAAGTGATCTCAAGGACCCTTTCCTAGGGGAGGGTCAAGAATGGGACTCGCTGGCTTCTTAAGCAAGGTACAAGGTTTTCTAGGATAAGGGGATGAGGATTTAAGGGCTAGGTTTAAGGAGTGTGAATTGTAAAGGAGCTTCCAAAACCCTAATTTCCTTGTTGAACCTGGTTTCCCATGTGGTTTTTGAAGAGTTGACTTTTCAAAGGTATGGGATCAAGGGAAAGAAGTTTAGCAACCAATGATATATTTCACCTAAACAAGAAAGAGAAGGGGATCAAAGAATTAATTTTCAGTTGAAGGTGCAAAATGATCCCTATGAGGAACTAGCCTAGGGGAACATAGGGTAAAAACCAATCTCGAGGCTAGGGCTTGGGATATTTCACAACCCCACCGTGGAATTTCCTCAAATTTAGAGGAGGCCTAAGAGACCTACTAGCGCAGTAGAGGCCAAGAGATCGATTTTCTCGTATGGGTGGTTTGTCGGGAAATGATGCCCTAGACTTAGAATAAAGAGGAGAGGTGAAGAAATATGTTTCTTTGAGTGATCACCTTGTGGTAGACCAATGCCTAATCCTTTGGGGAGATTGGAGTCAAGAAGAATATGAAGATAGACTTCGTTTCTAGGTCGAGGAGTCCTTAAGATCAACTTCGCTCGTCACTAGGTCACAAGAGAGAGACCTTAAAAGCTTTTATACATTGTTTTGCAAGGTGAAGTGGCTAATAAAGATAAATTCAACCATAGAATTATCCCTAGGAGAATTTGTTTAGCATACGTGGCCCATGCAGAGAGATATGCTATATAGAAACATAATTCCACAATTTCACAACAAATGCATGCAAAAATTAGCCCTAGTATAGCGAAAATCTCATTATCAATGCATGTGACAAAGTAGAAGAATAATAGCATTAATTTTGCACTTGCATATAAGAGAATATATCCAATCACTAATAGATTTGCCAATCATGAAGCTCCAAGATAAGAAAAGACAATCCATACATCAAAATTCATCCATGCTCCAAAATTTCATCCACCAAGAAGGAATAGCGAAAATCTCAAGAGAGATACAAGTGCAAACCAAGTGATGATGAGAAATGAAATCTTATAATTTGTATTTATACACCTCTAAGGAGTTCGATTTAGCTATTTGAGCCTACATTAGCCTCTAAAATAAAAATAATGTGCAAATAACTAACTTTTGGTGACAAGCCCACCAAACGAGCTCATAAACAAAATAACAAGCTTCTCAAGAGGTCGAATGATCAATAATACATGCCATTGGGCTCTACAAGAAGCCCGATGAAGTCCATAAGTGCCATAATGATGAATAGGACTTCCAAAAGTAATGGACAAGGGGTTGACCCCTTTTTCTCCTTACAATAAACCTGTGGTGCTCCCAATGGGTGTGAGGGAACACAAGTGACCTCATGGGTCACCAAGTAAGTCGAAGATGCCTGTAGATCATCTGTAAGGGTTCAGAGGATGGTGTAAGTGATGCCACATCAACATACAAGTCCTGGGTCATCTGCCAAGTGCATGGCACAACTATGGGGCTGTTTGGGCAAAGTTGAACCAGGTGAATCTTCCTCGTCCAATAGGTGAATCTTGAGCAATCTTTGAACATCTCTAGGGATCCATGGAGTGTTGTCTATTGTTGTGGAGGCCCATGGCTCTCGACACACACCCTACATATGCCAATGTAGCCCTTTGGAGGGTTAGGACCTTGTATAGGGAAACCAAACCCAAAATGGAGATCATCTGCAATCGTGCATAAGATTCAATGCGTTCCCTAGCCTTCTAGTACTACAATTCATCAAAGGAAATTCTTGTAAAATAGCTTACAAACCGTGGACAAGAGGTGGGCACTTTATAATGCCATGCCCTTCCATATTGGGCTTTGGCATGTGTGAATGTTTCTATGCTACTATCCTATTAGGTGGCTTCTACTTTTAAAGGGGATAATATGTCCAAGGTACATCTTTTAAAGGGTGGTGGCATGTAATAAAGAAATGAATGGAGTAGGGAGTGAAAGGGGAAGCCTTGGGCCACATGCCGGGATATAAGTGTAGCTAGTAAAAGGGAAGCCCATACTTGGGTATATAATGTATAGGAGGGAGAAATCGTGGCACATGAGATGCCCCGACTTTGATTTTTCTATCCTTGTTTATATGCCTTTTGCCTTTTATCATTTTTCTTTAATTAACTACTCGGGGTTCAAGGGATAAGAGCATGATGTGTAAGATATAGTAGTGGACACCCCCTTTAATGGGACAATCATGGGTTCTGAATGATAAAGGAGGCTCATCTAGGGTCTATAGGAACCAAGGTCATGGCCATGATGATGGGGTAGAGCTCATGTATTGGATTTTTCCCACGTGCTAAATGTGGTTGTCCCGACCATATTTTGCATTTTGTGGTACGTCTTCCTGTTGAATGTGGCCAATTATGCTTTTACTTTTCTTGTCAGTTGCATCAACCTCTGGGCATCATTCTAGGCCTGACCCAAGGTGTGGGCAAGGGGGGGGGGGGAAGGCTAACCCTATGTATACCAAATGGAGGAATGTGGACCCAGGTGGGAGAAATGACAAATGGGGTTATAATGAGTGGAATGGGAGTGATATATGTTGATGAGGGAGCGGGACCATGCAACCAGAATCAAGGTTTCCCATGTAGTTCCATCCCTAAAGCCCAAAGATCAGTAAAAGAGATCTCACGAGACTAGGGTCCAAGGTTAACATCCAAAAGAGGTATAGGGGACAAGAGCACAGACCTATCCCACTCTTTCTGTCGAATCCCCCATTAATCCATGCCCAGAAGTATCCATGATAAGCAAACTACATCACTCAGTTACCGAATGACAAGGCATACCTTTAGGTTCGGGAGGCCCAACTTCAAACATATGATCCATGACAAATGTGTGAGGGATCACATGACTGGCTTAGGTGGCAGAGAAATGGCACAACGAGCTAGTTGGTGGCTACAAGGGGCTGTCAGCGAAGGACCATCTTGGAGAAAATTTTTCTCCAAGGATATCACCCACAAAATCGTGGGTAATAGGACCTAAACCCACATCTTGGGTCCAAAACCCCACTTTTGGTAAAATTTCCCAACCAACCACTTTTGGTGGGTATCCTTCTCCGAAATAACTTCCACGCTACCTAAAATTCCAACACCTGTTGCTCTCTAAATAGTAAGTTTGATCAAGTACCAAGTCAAATACGTTCACCAACGTTAAAACAAGATGTGAATGAAACCATTTCAAGGCTAGAAATTGACCAGCTAGTGGAGTGCACCACATAAATTAGCATGCTAATGGTGTGAAAATGATTAAATAGAAAAAGGTAGACATGAAGGGAGGGCACATGCATAACCATCTCTCGAGTGATGTGAAAACTCAACAAATTCCTCAACATATGTGCCATGTGAATTAAATGTTTCATCAAGGTGGCATGTGCAAGTGCAAACAAAGCTAACTTAACCCCCATTGAATTAATGTGAGGGCGACCACTTTTAAGTGTGATTTGCCTCAACATGTGTGCTAGGGGGTAGTGCAACCCCTCATCATGTTGTGCAAAATTTTTATTCCCTAATCATTTGTTTCCTTTTTATTGGTTTTATTTGAAGTTAGGAAATAAGGCCTTAATCAAGGTTGAGGACCTAATAATAAAGTAGGCCAATATTTTAGCACTTCAACTTTAGGTTTGGTTTTTCTCAATCGACAATAAAATATAACAACTCACTTTGCCACATTCACATACAAAAAATGTATTTTATTAAAGTATGTTAAATTTGTTGGAAAATCAATGTATTTGAAGGTTAGAGTTGATTCTCCTTACTTGATAATTACTTGTGATATTAATTATCCTTTTATTCTTTTTGTTATTACTTCTTTATCAAACAATTACCAAACATGAAGATCATAAGAACACAAAATATAGGCTCCAAGCCAGGGAAAAATCCCTCCAAGGGGAAAACCCAAAAATAATTCTTCTTATAGAATCAAATCAAAGTGAGACCTTTAAGACCAAAAACTACAACCTCCTCTAAGCACCAAGTTAGCCCTCCAAAATCTTTCTTAATCAATTGATAGTTTACCAAGTCAAAGATGGTCAACCTCCATAAAATCTGGTCAACTCAATGTCCTAACCCTCTACTTCAGATCCATAGTTTGGACCTGCAACCCTCGGTCTTGCAATTCGCACAGAAGCCTAGATTCCTTGCACATGTGAACAAGAATAGTCCAAAATCCACACCTTATTCTTCTTCCTTGGGTTTCTCTTCTTTCCTTGGCCTTGCTTTTCTTTTTTTCTTCTCTTATGTACAAATTGAACTTGCTTCTGTGTGTTTGAATGAGGAAGAAGTATTCTGTATTTATATTCATCCAAGAAAGAGAAAGATGCCCCAACAGGGTTGGCTTCTCATGGCAAGGCCAACTTGGTCTTGGAGGACAAAATGACTCTTCTTGACTCTTTTCTTTTGTTACAAAGAGTCCAAATAGGACTATAATACATGACAGATGTTATTCGACTCAACAATCCCTAGAAGCATGAAGAACATGCTGTTATGAAACCAACTCAAGAAAAGATAGATCAACGCCTTAGAATTCAGCCTCTTCGAGGGGGCAACCTTCTTTACATTACATAAATGAACAATTCTTCGATGATTCAAATAACAAAACCTCCTTTCTATATATAGGAGTCTAAGGAGTCACAATATAACCCAGTCGACCTAACAATAATAATATAAAGCCACAAAAATAACAATAGAGGATTCGATATGGGGCAATATGGGGACAATAGGGGGCACAACAATATTAATAAGGGGTACAACTACAATAGTAATGGGGTAATCACTAGTATTATAGGGACCCAACATGCCCCTCTCCTTCAAAAAAGTGTTGTCCTCAACGCTTGAGTAGTTATAGATACTTCTATATAAAATTCTCATCCTCCCATGTGGAATCTTCACAAATAAGTTCTTCCACTTGATAAGATACTCCGAAATTGATCAATTTCATAGTTGTCCAGTTCTTGTTTCTGTGACTTCTTCCGGTTCCAATGTAATTTTTCCTTCCTCATCAAGTTCTGGCAATATTGTTTGAACTGGGAGCTTGTCGCCTATAACCTTCTTTAAACATGAAACATGGAAAACTGGGTGCAATCGAGAAGCTGCAGGAAGCTCCAATTTTGTATGCCATAGTACCAATCTTTTGCAACACCTTGTACGGACCATAATACTTTGGTGATAATTTATTATCCTTCTTAGCTTGCTTGAGGAACATTTGCTTATATGGTTGTAGCCGTAGCAATACCCAATCACCTACATCAAAAAAAATTTCAATGCGATGTTGATCTGCCTGTTGTTTCATTCTATTCTGTGCCAACACAAGGTTATCCTTTAAGAGTTGGAGGACTTGTTGATATTTGATGTGATGTTCCACTACCTGAACCTTAGAATTTTCTCTTAAATATGATGTGATGGATGGTGGATGATACCCATAAAGTGCCATAAATGGGGTCATTTTTGTTGCTGTATGGAAGGAAGTGTTATACCACCATTCACCGAGAGGCAACCATTTGACCCATTGTGTCTGTTTATCAGATACAAAGCAACGAAGATATCCTTCCAAACATTTGTTTACTATCGCAGTTTGCCCATCAGATTGAGGATGATAAGATGAACTATGAGCTAACTGAGTACCAAGACAAGAAAATAATTCTGTCCAAAAATTTCCAGTGAAAATGGGATCTCTGTCACTTACAATAATCTTTGGGTTTCCATGTAGTTTTTGAATTGTTTCCCTAAATGCATTAGAAACTGTACTGGCTTTAAATGGATGTGATAATGCACAAAAGTGTGCATACTTGGTAAGTCTGTCAACTACCACCATGATGACACTCTTTCCCTCAGACTTGGGTAGACCTGTGATAAAATCCATTGAAACCTCCTCCCAACGTTGGCTTGGAATGGATAAAGGTTGTAATAAACCCAGTGTCTTAATTGTTTCAACTTTATTTTGTTGGCAAACCAAACATTCAGCCACAAACTTTTGAATATCTGATTTAAGGCCATCCCAAAAAAATTCCTTCTTAACCCTGTGGTAAGTTTTTAAAATCCTGGAGTGCCCTCCTAAGGGAGAAGTGTGCAATTCCATAAGAATAATTTGTTTTAACTAGGAATTCTTACAGAGGTATAAGCGATCTTTGTAC
>APFE031155847.1:217783-235926 GCA_000404065.3 Pinus taeda | reverse complement strand
TGTTCGATCCTCTGGTTGCTTAACCGCTGCACAGAGCGAGTCTGATGCAAGCCTTTGGGCATTAATTTTCGTCAAACTTCATTGCCGTCATAATTAAAGTGTTTCACTAAATAGTGTTGGAGATTCTCCATTTCTATGAGCCTTTTGGCCATTTAAAAAGAAAAAAAAAGAAAGAAAAAAAAAAAAAATAGAAACCATATATTAAGAAAAAAATTATGTATATATATATCTTTAGAAGAGAAGAAGAAAAAAAGGAAGTTATATATAAAATTAAAAAAAAGAAAGATTACCTTAAAAAAATTAAACAACAGAAGTTGTATATTAAAAAAACCGTATATACACTGCTGTCATGCTGTTCTACTATGAAAATATGTGTAAAATACACGAAAACGGCAAGTAGTACACCAAATACTAACGACAAATATCATGCGATTGAAGCCAGCACCCTGGGCTTGGTATGAGAGGATTGATAACTAAACCTCTCGTTCTAGTACTTTATGTGGACGACCTCTTTCTGACAGGTGCAGACCCCTTCATTCACAAATGTAAGAGGGAGTTGGCTTCTGAATTTGAGATGAAGGACCTAGGATTGATGCATTATTTCCTAGGGTTAGAGGTTTGACAAAAGCCACGTGAAATTTTGCTCTCTTAAGGAAAATATGCTGTGAAGATATTGGAAAGATTTGGGATGGTGGACTGCAAGCCTGTGAGTACTCCGATGAAACTTAACTTTAAGAAGTTATGTGGTAGTGTTGCTGGAATTGAATTGGGAAATGCTTTTGAGTATTGTCAACTCATAGGAGCACTGATGTTCTTGCTGAACTCCTGTTCAGACATATGTTTTGCAGTTAACACATTGAGCCAATACATGGTTGAGCCATATCATATACATTGGATTATTGCCAAGAATCTTTTGAGATATCTTCGGGGCACATTCTCTCATGGACTGAGATACACTGCGGGAAATGTGAGGCTGCATGGTTATTTTGATGCTGATTGGGCTGGCAGTGTGGTGGACCGCAAGGGCACTTCTGGATGTTGTTTTTCTTTGGGTTCTACTTCGATATCGTGGATGAGCAAGAAGCAAAAATTGGTTGCCTTGAGCACTGCTGAGGCTGAATACATATCTGTTAGTATGGCCTCTTGTGAAGCTGTCTGGTTGAGGAAGCTCCTCAGTGCGCTGTTTGGACATGTGCTGGATACCACTGTGTTCTTTTGCGACAACCAGAGTGGGACTGGTTATTAGAGAATCCCTTTTTCATGATCGCTCCAAGCATATAGATATGAGGTACCACATTATCTGGGATATGGTACAACAAGGAGCAATAAGGCTCCATCACATTGGGACTGATGAGCAGGTCCTCGATATTTTGACGAAGCCCCTGGAGAAGGTCAAATTCTTGGCCTTCCGAGAGCGACTTGGAGTCGTGGAGAGACCCTCTTATGAGGGTCTTGTATGAGATGGACATTGAGCTCTAGGCGTTCCGGGGGGCTTGGGGTAATTCTTGGAGCAGGTGAGAAACCATAGGGTGAGTGGTTCAGCCCTCCCCTAGTGGTTTGTTGTGTATAGGGTGAGTGGTTCATCCTTCCCCTGTGATACCCCTTGGTGACATGTGAACAGGACCAGTGGTTCATCCTTCTCCTGTTGAGACATCCTACCCATGCAGTCTGGGACTCATGGGAAGTACCTCTCATTTGGCCAATGAGTAGGGATATGAGGATAGGGACCATAGTACTACCAATGGACGCATTGTGTACTACCGTACTTCCTATGCTAGGATGTCCAATATTGATCTGGGATCAATGGGAACTAACTTCATGTCAATAAAAGTGGTATGAGACACTCTCTTTTGATTGGGACTGACTTGTGGTTAGTAGAAATGGTATGATAGATTCTTGATCACTTCTTCTTCTTCATAGTTCAGCAGAGCAGAGCAATGCATGGATGGTAGAGATGGTACAAATTGGCAGATGGATTAGCAGCTGGGGTTCTCCCTAGTTGAGAGGGAGTGTTAAAATTGGCTACTAGGGCCAAACTCCACATGGGTCATCTTACTTATGACAACTGATATTTTTGTTAGATTCATCTCTCGGAGAGGTGTAGGATTGATCTAAAGATCATCTGATTCTGACATGTAGAAATGAAGATATGAATTTATTTATATTATGGACAAATTGTCAAGGTCGGCCAACTAACTGATGTAGGCTCAGAAGCCCAATAGTCACGTCTATTCATCCTCAACGCTTGCCTATAAATACATGATGCCTCATCCTCATTTGGACACACTTCACTCACTCATCTTCTCTCTCCTACTTTTATTAGGTACAAAAATCTGAAGCTTCTCTTCACACATGCAAAAGGAAAGGGTGGGTTTTTTTGTTTCAACGTTGACTAGATTTGACCGAAAATTTTAGAGGTTGTTTTCACTATGTTGACCTGTTTTTGGTGCGATTTTGGGTGGAGGAATTTTGTCGTAGCAAGCCGCAGATATGGGCACAAGAACTGAGGCAATATGGCCACTTGTTTGACCAACATGGACTGTACTAGGGCTGGCCTTAGGGTTCAATTTTGTTGACTAGTTTTGATTGGACTTTTTCGGGTTATTTTGGGCTAATTAGACTTCTTGTTGGGGGCCGAAGTTGACTAGGTCTGACTGAGCTGAATTGAGGAAGAAATCTGCCCTGTTGACCAATGTTGACTTTTCTGGTTAGGGCTCTTTTACTATTGTTATAAATTATCAGAATTTGTAAATTGTACTATCTATCTTTGTTAAGTTATGGTATGTTTTATGCTTAGAGCAGTTTACTTCTTTTATTCTTATTAGCCACTGATTAGCAATCACATATACATTAAGTAAAGTGCAGATAGAACATTAAATGATTGACAGAAAACAAGCCAAGACAAGAGACACAAGATGTGGCGGCTAGCCAGGGACAAACTCCAATGCTGGGAGAGTCTTTGATCAAATCTTCTTTTATCTTCAATAGTTCAGCAGAGAGAAATAGTACAAAATCAGAATTCTGTAATTTTATATTGGTAGCAACAAACCCTAAATCAGCAAATTCAAACTTAGTCAAATGAGATGAAATTGACCTCCAACATGCTTAGTCAATTTCTTGGTCAACTAGTCTTTGAAGTTTGAACAACTTGAAGAATTAGCCCTTAAACAACCCCAAATACACAATCAAACTGCAGTTGACTGAAGTCATCCTGTTGCCCCAAACTAGGACAGTCAACGTTGGTCAAACTTGAGGTCAGATTGCCTCGATTTTTGTGCCAAAAAATGTGACCTTCCTAGGAGAGGCAGCCACACCAAAACCACACTTTTCTAAGGTCAACGCTGGTCAAAGAGACCTTCAACAGCTTCTGCGTCCTCCTTGCCCTATTGCGTCCTCCTTCCCACGTGTGAGCTGCTCGTGTAACCCAAAGCGAAGGAGAGAGAGAGAGAAGAAATGAGTGAGATGAGATGATGATAAAATGAATCAAGCTCACTTGTATTTATATGATTCATTGGGCATATGTGCCACACATTTAACTGCTGGCTGACCTTGACAATTTGTCAAGTAAATACAAATAAATTCATATCTCCATAAATACTTGTCGGAATTGGATGATCTTTAGATCAATCCTACACCTCTTGACAAGAGGAATCTAGGAAAAATATCAGTTGCCATAAATGAGATGACCCTAGTTGCCAATTTTAACACTCCCTCTCAATTGGGGAGAACTCCATCTGCTAATCTATCTGACCATCAGTATCGACCCAACCATCAAATGCAACACGTTGTACTGCTCTTCTCTGCTTTGTTGAACTATGAAGAAGAAATGATCGAGGATATATCATACCATCCTCCACTGACTCGAAGTCAGTCTCAGAGTTTGTCATACCACTCTCACTGATCCCAGACCAATGGAGGTCATCTTAGCTTAGGGAGTACGATAGATACAACGATGCGTTCATTGATAGTACTACTAATGGTTCCTAAATCCATTACCTTACTCATTGATCAGATGAGAGGTACTTCCCATGAGTCCCAGACTGCATGGGTAGGATGCCTCGATAGGAGAACTAATCATGCTGTCCACAAGAGAATGAATCATCTTGTCCAATAGTCGTCGCAGGAGAACTAATCATCCTGACCCACAAGAGAACTAATCATCCTGTCCCATAGTCGCCACGGGAGAACTAATCATCCTGGCCCACAGGAGAACTAATCATCCTATCCCACAGTGGCCACGGGGTGTCACAAGGGAAGGTTGAACCTTTCACCCTATACATAGTGCACCACTAGGGGATGGTGAGTCGCCCTGTGGTCGCATGTCGCTCCAAGAAGTACCCTACGCTGCCTTGGAGCTCCTAGAACCCAATATATGCATCATACACGACCCTCATAAGAGGGTCTCTCAACGATACCAAGTCGTTCTCGGAAAGTCAGGAATTCGACCTTTCCCAGGGGCTTTGTCAAAATGTTGGCGACTTGTTCATCTGTATTGATATGTTGGAGCCTTATTGCTCCCCGCTGTACCATATCCTGGATATAGTGGTACCTAATATCGATGTGCTTGGAGCGATCATGAAATACGACTTTCTCTGATAAGCGAATCCCGCTTTGGTTGTCACACAGGATCACGGTAGTATCCAACGTGAATCCAAACAGCTCACTGAAGAGTTTCCACAACCAGACCACCTCACAAGTGGCCATACTAGCAACAATGTACTCTGCCTCGGTGGTGCTTAAAGCCACCGACTTCTGCTTCCTGCTCATCTAGGATATCGAGGCAGATCCCAAAGAGAAACAACACTTGGAAGTGCTCTTTCGATCCACGACACTGCCTGCCCAATCAACATTGGTATATCCAAGTAGTCTCAAATCTCCGACAGTGTATCTCAAACCATGTGTGATTGTGCCACAAAGATATCTCAACAGATTCATGGCACCAATCCAATGCGTGTGGTGAGGCTCAACCATATGTTGACTCAACTTGTAGACTGCAAAGCATATATTCGGACGGGAGTTGACCAAGAACATCAATGCTCCTACGAGTTGACAATACTCGGTAGAATTTCGTAAAACAGGTCTTCTAGTCCAGCATATCGAATCTCTCCAATATTTTTCACCGCATATTTTCCTTGAGATAGGAAAATCTCCCTTAGTTTCTGCCAGACTTCCAGTACTAGGAAATATTGCATCAGTCGTAGGTCTTTCATGTCAAACTCGGAAGCCAACTCCCTCTTACATTTGAGAATGAGAGGGTCTGCACCTGTTAGAAAGAGGTTGTCAATGTACACCAGTATGAGAGCTTTGTCATCTTCAACCTTGTAAAGGTTAGGGTCGGCTTCACTCCTAGTGAATCCTAGCTTCATCAAGTAGCTATCAATCCTCTCATACCACGCTCGGTGTGCCTGCTTCAGGCCATAAAGGGTTTTCTTCAACCTGCACACGTGAGATTCCCAATCATGAATCTCAAATCCTTTGGGTTGTACCACATAGACTTCCTCTTTGATCAAATCATGCAAGAATGTAGTCTTGACATCCATCTGATGTAGGTTCCATCCTTGCGAAGCAACAAGGGATATGATCAAGCATATGGTGGTATATCGGTCGACATGTGCAAATATCTCGTCATAGTCTATACCTTCCTTTTGAGAGAAGCCACGAGTGACAAAACGAGCCTTATACTTTTCTGCACTTCCATCAACGGCATGCTTTATCTTGTAAAGCCATTTCGAAGTAACCACTGCTTTATCTTGGGGTCTGGGGACCACATCCTAGCCATCGTTTTTCATGATGGATTCATATTCCTCAGTCATAGCATCCTTCCATACTTGATGCTTGACAACTTCTACAAATGATGAAGGTTCATTTTGGATGATTGTGCTCATGATGGTTAAGTATCCCTGATACCTGGTCGGCTTCTTACTTTCCCAGAAAGTCCCTCTGTGTGCAATATATCCTTCAACATCATCAATTGTCCCCCTAAGCCATGAAGGCCTCTTCATAGAAGAGGAAGGATCTTGCGGAGGGGAATGAATAGGATCCATAGGTTCTTCCACATCGGGCATCGTCTCATCTTCCTTTTCCTTTGGTTCCATGGTGTCAGCTTCTTTAGATCCCCTTGGAGTAGGAAGATTGTCAACTTTGCTAAGAGCCATATCTTCGTCAAAGGTGACATCATGGCTATTCTTGATTTCCCTTTGACCAGCCACATAGATTCTATAGCCCTTAGTATTTTCGCTATAGCCCACGAAGATTCCTTTCTTTTTAGATGCACCCAATTTATTCCTTTTCTCCTTCGACACATGAAAATATACAGGACTTCGAAAAATTCTAAAATGAGATATGTCAGGTTTCTTACTAGTGAACATCTCTTTAGGAGTCTCGAAACCCAATGCTTGGTGAGGGCATCAGTTTTGCACATATATGGCGGTATTCGCAGCTTCGGCCCATAGAAACTTCGGAAGTCTTTGATCATGGAGCATGGCAGAGACAACTTCCACAATCGTACGATTCTTCCTTTCCGCCACACTGTTCTGCTCAGGAGTATATGGTGTTGTAGTCTCCCTCTTAATGCCAGCCTCTTTTCAAAAAGTCAGGGAACTCATTGGATTCATACTTAGTCCCATTATTAGTCTTTAAGATCTTGATTTTCTTTTCGGTTTGATTCTCAATCAAGGCTTTGAAGTGACGAAACCAAGTGAACACTTCATCCTTCTTTTTCAAGAAGTATATCCAAGTCTTGCGAGAATAGTCATTTGTAAAAGTGAGGTAATATAAATATCCTCCCAAGGAGTTCACAGGCATCCTACCAGATATGTCTAAGTGAACCAACTGCAATATATTGCTTGTCTTGCTTTGGCTTGAGGGGAATGGTCCCGTTTTGAGCTTCCCTTCGGCACATCTAGGACATACACCTTCTTGCTCTACTCAGAACTCGGGCATCCCTGTCACCATTTGTCTTGCATTGGGTAGAGATTTATAATGAAGGTGAGAAAACCTTTGATGCCATAGTTCAGACTGAAGTGATGTGTCACAAGACATGACACCCAACGGACTTCCTCCGACCTGATATAATGAATCGACTCGAAACCCAAGAGTGAAAGCTTCTTTGAAATTCTTTTTTCATACACGTACCTTGACATCAATGAAGGTCACCTTATAACCTTTGTCTTCCATTGCCGAGACGGACACCATGTTCTTTTTGAGATTAGGTACATATAGGACTTCTTGCAAATGAATTGTATTACCCTGATTCAATTTAAGAGTGACATTCCCTACGCCTTTCATGGGATATTTTGCGTTGTCCCCAAGAACAATTTCCAGGTTGGTCTCCTTCTCTATTAGATTAGAGAGCGATTCTTTGTAACCAATGAAGTGGTTTGAGGCACCACTATCAATAAGCCAATTTCCTAGCAAGTTCGGGGGAGCAATAGTAGAGAGGGCCGCTGGTAGACAATATTCATCTTGCTTATTGTTAACAACGTTAGATTCATGCTTGGAGTTTCTTGCCTTCTTGAAGGGTTGTCCTCTTCCTTGATTTTCGACATTTCTTTTACCTCTGCCATTGGACCTGCCATTCCTTTGATTGTCTTGAGAGTGATTTTGATCATCGTCATGGTGTGAGTCTCTCTTATCAGGGCACTCCCTCGCATAGTGGCCCATTTTGTTGCAATTGTAACATCGTCATTTTCTTCCACCCTTTGGTTCAACCTTTCCTTTGGATTTAGCCCCAATATTGTTTCTTCTTTTAGCATGAGAAGAAAATGCAGAGGGATTACCTTTAAGTGCGGGCATTTCTTGCTCTTCCATCCTTGTTTCTTCTTGAATACATCTAGCCATCAATTCCTCAAATCTTGGGATGACATTATTGTTGAGAAGAGTAGTCCTGAATATATACCATTCAGGTGGCAGTGCACCAAGAGTTGTGATAGTCATTTCCCTGTCAGGAACTACTTCCCTGATAGATAGGAGATCATTCTTGATCTCAGTGATCCTTAAGAAATATGCTTGCATACTCTCATCTTTGCCCTTCTTAATTTCCTTCAGCTTATTTCTAAGGAGCAAAACTTGATTTGCATCATTAACTTTAAATAAACTAACCAGTCTATTGTAGATTTCCTTGGAGGTGGTCAACTTAGAAACATAGGCCACTAGGCGCTTGTCGATAGAGCCCCGAATGATCTTCTTTGCTTTGACTTCTCCCTTGGTCCACTTGCTTCTGGCAGCAGCGGATGCATTCGATGGAGGCACAACAATATTGCCTCTCACATGGTCCAACACTTCGTGATCTTCTAAAGTCAGATCGAGAGACAACTTCCATTCGTGATAGTCAGACTTCTCACAGAGCTTGTCTTCGACAGGGAAGATTGTAGAGGATGCCATGTAGTTTTTAGGATAGGCTTGCCAACCTTCGGTGATTGCTCTTCCTCTTGCTCTTGCTTGGGCTTTGTTTTCACCTCAGCTCTGATACCATGTTAAGTTGTGGTATGTTCTATGCTTAGAGAAGTTTACTTCTTTTATTATTATTAGCCACTGATTAGCAATCACATATACATTAAGTAAAGTGCAGATAGAGCATTAAATGATTGACAAAAAACAAGCCATGACAAGAGACACAAGATGTGGTGGCTAGCTAGGGACAAACCCCAATGCGGGGAAACCCTTTGATCAAATCTTCTTTTATCTTCAATAGTTCACAAGAGAGAAATAGTACAAAATTAGAATTCTGTAATTTTATATCAGCGACAACAAACTGTAAATTAGCAAAGTCAAACTTAGTCAAACGAGATGAAATTGACCTCCAAATTGACCTCTCAATAGATCTTACCCTCCAGGGTCTAGATCAACCACCTCTTCTTGAATGAATATCCCATAAAATAATTGCTGCTTCAAACCCTTGAGGTATCACTTGCATAAATGAAAAGAAGAAAACCCAAGAGTCCAGTATATTCAAAATTTGAAATAAAAACCCAAAACCCCAATAATTATTTACAAAACTTCAAAAATAAACAAGGGTTAGATTTATTTACAAATATTCACAATATTTACAAAATTAAAATATTTTCTCTTATTAGCAGATTAAATCTTTAAAACCCCAGTAATGAACTTGAAATAATTTTGAGAAAATAGAATTTTAATATTTTTGTGTGATGGCAAAACCCTTTGCATAGAAAAACCGTTAGATTAAGACTTGGAGGCAAACAAGTGTGTGATCCCCTCATAGCCTATGAACTTGGAGGCCAAGGGATGGAGCAACCTGTAACAATGCACTTTCAACGATACATTATTTTTTTTTTTGTAAACTTGGCAGTGCTTCCTGTATTTATATTAATTTTCCAAAATCATAGACTTCCATTTGTTCTAGGTGGCTTACTTCTTCGAAGGAAACCAGGTAGCCACCTGTCTGCATTAAAACCTGTCCAAAATTTAAAAAGGTTTTTTGCCATCCATCTAGCGGCATTGTTTTGACTATCTATTCTATTGCTTAGATAAAACGAATTAAACAAGTGAATGCATATCATCAAAATTCTATTAGATTTGAACTGGATCGCTGCATCAATCCTCGTCTGAGGATGTTACTGGGGCTGGCGCTTTGGCACTGGAGCCAGGCATCTCGCTCCTCTTCATATGTTGTAGTGTCTGCTCAATTTTCCTCTTCATATCTTGTAGTGTCTGCTCAATTCTTCCCAAGGCCAAGTTGTTTCTGTAGGTGTATATCTGCAATGTTGCTATTTCCCTGAGTAGTTCAGCCCTGACTGGATCCTTATCCTTGGTTTTCTCCCGTGCCTTTGTTCCATCACCCGCTGCTTGTTCTCTATTTAGGGTCATGGCCCGCGTGACTACATTCTTCATTACCCAATACTGCTGTATGGTTTGCATGTAGAGGGAGTGACGACCTCAAGAATTCCCTGGATCAGGAACCATGCTTTCCCACCCCTCCATGGGGATGACCTGGTTCTTGATACTGTCATTTAGTTCTCTCTCCCAACCTGCAATTTGGGCTCTGACGTCCGGCAGGTTCCCTGCTATATATGCGTCAATAAGAGTTTTCATGTGTTCACTGCTCGACTTCCTCCCTCTTTTCCTGTTCGAACCACTTGTTCCTTCTTCCTTCTTATTTCTCTTGCCTCTCTTGGGTGCCATGTTACCCCCTGCCTGCCTGTAACTATCTTCTTCTCGTTGTTCTTTGTCTTCCTCACTATGCTGTCCGTAGTGTGAGGTGAGACCTATCACATAGCCATTGCATTTGTCAGAATTATGATAGTAAAAAACAAAACAATTTCCCATTTACCCATTTCCTTTTTGTTATCCCTTCCATTTCCAGGGTTTGTTTCCTTCGGGATTTCTGTCGCAATGTCGCCAGTCCTTTCCTTGTTATGGGTTCGTTCCTTTCTTGGATCTCTTACCATTTTCTTCCCACTGCAACAGTCAGCTCGCAGTCTATTTATTCCAACGATACATTATTAAATAAGAGGGGTTTGATTCATTCAATAGATCTATAAGCCTAGAGATACCTGCTAGAATTCGCTAGATCTTAGAGTATTTACTCTCAGCTAACGCCTAAGGCAAGATACCTATACCAATAGATGTTCCGTCATGCAACAACTAAAAAGTAATCAACAATATTGGAGCTCAAAGCATATCAAATAAACATCTAGCACGGACCATAGATTAACAAATGAGATACACCTTGAATTGAACCCCAAAGACTTTTTATTAAGTGCAAAAAATATCTAGCAAAGCTTCACTCAGTTACAAATGATTTTCAAGACTATCCAGACTCAAAGATGACAAGAGGAACTTAGTAGCTTCCCTATATAGAAAATGGGAGAGAAATAAACGCCTCCAAGTGGAAATAATGGCTAGTTGGCTTGATCCTCATCAAAATAATTTCATGCATTGAAAATAACTTGATATTTTTTTAATCTCCACCATTGATTTTTTATTTCTGAGGAAAAATTTGAATTTCTCTTAAAAAGCAATTTTTATTAATCCAAAAATTAATATTTTGGACTAATATCCTCAAAAAGTTGACTTTGACTTAACCATCAAGGTCCAAGGGGTCAAATTTTCTTGAAAAATCCATTTTTCCCTTGGGGGAGGACCTCCAAAAATCATTTTTTTTTGACCAACGAATTTTTGATTATTTTCCACTTGGAGAGAATTTATTTTCTCTCAAATTATGTTTGACTCGAAATTAATAAATTTTCTGGCTTATGATTTTTATTTAATTTTGTCAAAAAAATTAATTAAATGACTTGAGGGGATTAATTATTTTTTCCACTCTCAAATATTTTAGCCATGGTATCTAACTATGAGTAACCATGCACCAAAATATTTTTTACATCAAGATATCACAAATTAATTCAACCCTTAGAAGGGGAAAACACATTTAGACATAGACCCTCGAGACATTACCCAATTCTGCGACACAATATGATCTAGTATGAAACCAAGTGTGTTTATAATAAAATAATTTAGCCATGGTGTCTAAGTATGAGTAACCATGCTCTAAAATTATTCCTAAACACACTTTTACATAGACTCGATAAACACTAGGACTCACCTAAGACCTTGTCAATGTATCCCACCCTAGCGTTGGGGTTATAACTAGAAGAAAAACTCTGTTGATATTTCGTGTCTACAAATACACAATTCGAGGAGGCTAAAAACTTCGTAGGATGATATCCTTTGAAAAAAACCGTAGTATTACCTAGGTGTTATTATATGGCTTGATCGTCATACTAGCATCATTTACAATATTTTTTGTAGAAATTGAGTTTCTAATGATAGAACTGGACGCTGAAAGATGACATTGATCATTGAAAAAAATTGTCTGGTGCTTTGTACTCTGCTTCTTAGACTGTTGACAAAGTGTGGTCAACAAGGTTTATGAGGAGAAGAATGTTGGCCTTGTAGCTAAAGGAAAGAAGAAGTCCAAGAAGGGGTCCACTAGTGGGACCAAGCAGAAAGGGAAACATAAGACACAAGAGAGGGACATGAGAAAAGTGAGTTTCTATGCTTGCTAGAAAATGGGGCACTATGCCTTTCGATGTCCCAACAAGAAGAGCAAGAAGAATAAGGGTGTTGCAACATCAACCGCAGTGGATGATTCTTCTGCCATATTTGACAGGGAGTTTTCCTTGGTTGTCAGTCTTGCCACGAGTGTCACATCCTCTAGTGTTTGGTACATAGATAGTGGAGCTTCATGTTACATGACAGGAGTCAGGGAGTATTTTACAGGTCTTGTAGATAGGGATGTAGATATGGAGGTTGTGCTTGGAAATGACTCCATGGTCAAACCAGTTGGTGTTGGGACTATGTCCTTTAAGAGAGAGAGTGACAACCTCTCTTGAAAATGATGGAGGTCTAAATGTTCCAAGGCTAAAGAAGAACTTGATATCAATGTCCACTATTGAGGACAAGGGATTTGAGGTGGTGTTTTGAGATGCACAGGTTCTTATGTATCCTAGGAGATCCAGTGTCACTTCTGCCAGAGTGATTGCAGTTTGCCATGGTTCATGCTAGAGACACAAATTGATGCTCCATTGAATTTACTTCTAATTGTATGCAATTCAAGTGTTTATAAGTAAATTTTATTATTGAGAATGAATGAATGGTGATTACTTGCCTTCGTGGCAATTGCCTATATAGGCATTGACTAGCCGCAAAGGTGAATGGTTATGTTATTTGACCTTTGACCCTTTATAACTAAGTAAGTAATTAATTAACTATATTACTATTACTATTATTATTATTTATTATTTTATTCATAACATTGCCACCCTCTTAGAGATGCTTTGTTGTCAAAGCAGAAGCAAGTTTTCTCTGGTTGAACATGTCGTTATGAATTGACATCTATTTGCTTTTATGAATGTGGCCTTTCTTTGCGCCTTGTGTATTGGTGAAGTTCTTGTACCTATTTGCCAATGTTGCAGTAATCGTTATCGGGATAATATAGGCGCGAGGAAAAAATCGTAATTATTGGGAAATAATCGGGAAAAAATCGTTCGGTACAAAAATATTCATTTTTTTTCATTTTTTTTAATATCTAAACCATCTACAACATAAAATAAATACATTGACACATAAATATGATAAAAGAACTAATATATAAGATGTCTAATATCATTTCTAATGCTAAATTCACACATAACATTGAATCATGTCATGAATAGTAAGTCCTGACTCCTGAGTCCCAACTCAGCCTCAAAATATCAACAAAAAATATAATAATGTATCTCATCATGTCATAATGTCATATACAATAAATGAAGAAAATAACTAAAGTCTAATCCTATTGATTTCCTCTGCCCCTCTTGCGAGAAAATGCCACAGCTTTCCCTTTCCCTCTAGATGTAGATGTTGGTGCTACTGGAGTTGGCAGTGGAGTCTGCTGTGCTCTAGAAGCTGAAGAACTAGAAGTAGGAGCTATAGGAGGTAGACCACGTCCGCTACTAGTGGTAGGGGTAGCCCGGGCAGGTGGTGTCACCTGGAAACATTACAATCTCCCAATCTTGAAATCCTAAAAAACTGATAAGTCTGCTAGATTTTGAATGATATCTAAAATTCTACTTTCTCCATATGAAATCCAATGAGGCCGGAACCACTCTCAAACATCCTGAATCATTTCATGGTAATGTTAAAAACTATGTTGCAGGAAACGTGGTATAGAGGTCCGTTTCTGTACGGAAACGGGTACGAAACGTGGAAACGCGTTTGGTACAGCTGTGAAACGCGTTTCTGGCCGTACTACCATGTTTCCCAAAATGGAAACGTGGCCAGTATGGCTGGAAACGCGTTTCAGAGCTGTATGACCCACGTTTCCTCATTAACTTGTGTTTTTTTAAATTTGTTTTTTAATTTACTTTTAGGGTATATTAGTGACTTCTTGTTGCTTCTAGATGCGTGTCTAAAATTATAAAAGTGAATTTTTGCCGTAGTGTTGATATGCAGTTCATGGTAATGTTAAATTCTTAAAGTAAAAGTGATATTCTCCTTTATTTTTCATTTTCATCCTTTTACTTAAATTTTTAACATTACCATGAAATGACTCAGGATGTTTGAGAGTGGTTTCGCCCTCATTGGATTTCATATGGAGAAAGTAGAATTTTAGATCTCACTCAAAATCTAGCAGACTTATTTGTTTTTCAGGATTTCAGGATTGGAGGGATTGCAATGTTTCCATTGGATTTTATCATGTACTAGGGTATGGAACTTGTATTTAATCAAGAGAACCAAGCCCTCTATGCAGGGGAAACTCCCAATAATCAAGATCATGTAGGGTACTAGGGTATGAAACGTGTATTTAATCAAGAACACTAAGGTCGTTCGACTATGTAGGAGGAGACTCCCAATACAACAGTGGTCCTTCTAAGGAATGGGATGTGGATGCAGAAAATCCTGATTTGGATCTCTCTCTTGCAGCCTTATAGTCTTTATTGTACTTGCAGCCTCATATATTAATATAAATAAAGGTTGATTTTGAGATTTGAATATATAATAAAGGTTGCTTTTGGATATTCCGATATTTTTATTTTCATTATGTGATCATTCAGGAGTAATGTGATGTAAATTAAATTTTAATGTTTAAGTGTAATAAATTAGAATGTATCATTTATGCTTTATGATTGCACATATATATATATTTAAATATTTTCAATATATATTATATATATATAATATATATATATATTATATATATATTCGCGTTTCCCCGTTTCCAAAATTTGGGGAGGTCGCGTTCCGTATCGCTTCCCGTTTCGGAAACTCATACCCATTTCCCCGTTTCGTGCAACTTAGGTTTCATTTCATTTGGACTATGGTGAAATCATACATCTACATGATGTCTTATATGTGCTGAGATTGAAAAAGAATTTGGTATCTATATCTGCCTTGGAGGACAAGGGCATGAAGGTTGCTTTTATAAAAGGAAAGGTTCTTACTTGGCTTATGGAGTCTAGCTTGCGAGATGCCTTCACTTTGGGATCAATAATTGAAGGCCTTTATAAATTCAATGGAAGACCAATCCAAGCATTGGAACATGATAAAAATCATCAATGTGAACTGTGGCACCGTAGATTCGCTCACCTTCATTATGAAGCTTTGCCCAAGGTGAGGAGGGTTTCTGGAATGCCCGAGATTTAAGAAAATCATGATGGAGTTTGTTTGGGATGTCCAATGGAAAGAAGTCGAAGGGACCATTCCCTTCTAGTAGGAGCAGGTCTAGTTACATTCTACAACTCATTCATTCTGATCTATGTGGACCCATGTAGGTAAAATCTCTTGGTGGCTACCTATACTACAAATCTTTGTGGATGACTACTCTTGCAAGACATGGATATTCTTTTTGAAACACAAAGACGAAGCATTTGATATGTTGAAGGACATCAAGGCACTAATTGAAAATCAAATAGGAAAGAGAATCAAGGTCTTCAGGTCTGACAATGGAGGTGAATTCATTTCAAATGAGTTCATTGACTTTTGCAAGAACACTAGAATCAAGAAGGAGACCATCGTACCTTACAACCCTCAACAAAATGGAGTAACTGAAAGGAAAAACAAGACCATTATGAAAGCTACTTGAGGCACAAGTTTCTGCAGGGAGAAGATGCTAACACTACGGCCTATGTTCAAAATAGGACCCCTCATCAAGCCTTGGGTGACAAGACCCCTAAAGAAGTCTTCACTGGAGTGAAGCTCGATGTTGGACACTCGAGGATCTTTGGCTTCCTCGTATACTTTCTTGTGTCGAAGGACGAGAGGAACAAGTTGGAATCTTTAGGGAAGAAAGGTAGGTTTGTTGGATATTGTGAAAATCCAAGGGACACTCCTCCCCTTGCCAATGTTGAAAAGAAGGGTGATGCTATGGACATTCAAGAGGGCCCTCCTTTGACTGAACCAGAGACTGATGTGCTAATGATCCTTTGGAACCCATGGACCCCTTGGATCCCCCTTTGTGTGATCCTCCTACCAGGAATAGACCACTATGGCTTCGTGACACATTACAAGATGCTGAGAAACATGGTGTTGCAAGAGGAACCTTCAGGGAAAGTAAGAAGCCATGCTGATACCAGGGATATGTTGTAGCTATGAGCAACATGATATAGGCTGAACCACACACTTTTGAAGAAGCAGTGAAATAACATGTATGGAAAGATGCTATCGCTGAGGAATATGAATCCATCATGAAGAACGATGTGTGGGAAGTGGTTCCAAGACCTGAAGGGAAATCTATTGTGACTTCTAAATGGCTGTACATGATCAAGCATGGTGCGGATGGAAGTAACGAGAAATATAAGGCGAGGTTCATGGCTAGAGGTTTCTCCCAGAAAGAGGGAGAGGACTATGATGACATTTTTGCACCAGTTGCCCGCTATACTACTATTCGATCTATTGTTGCCCTTGCTGCTAGCCAAGGATGGACTCTTCACTAGATAAATGTGAAGCTGCATTTCTACGTGTTTTTCATCAGGAAGAACTATATGTTGAGCAACCACAGGGTTTTGTGGAGTAGGATAGGAAGACTCATGTTTGCAGGTGTTGGGTCAATTAATTGTTCTAAAGGATCCACTAACTACCACACATCAAATTATCAACCCGATGATTCGTCTGATTATTTCAAGGCTGTATGCAAAATATATGCAAGAGATGGTTCTAAAACTAATGCTAACTAATTCTTTAACATAAAGCAAATTAACTAGAATGAAAAGAATCAATTCCTAACTTAAAGCATGCATTCAAATCAAGTAAACTGTATTATCTAAAAACCACTCAAAAACATTGAATTCTGATCACTCCTAAAAAGGAAACAACAAGAAAATCTATAGAATGTTAAGTTGCTACTTAACAAAACAACAATTGCAAAATTAAAGGAACAACGTTGAAAAACCATACTCATGAAACAGGAAAGAAGAAATAGAAAGAGGAAAAGCAATTCTAATATTGAAGCACCGATAATCAAGAGATAACCTCTAGGAAACAACAATAAAGCAACAATGATTACAAATCAATTTCTAAAGGAAAAATTTCTGTAAATCAATATTATAACTATCAATATTATCTTTACTCAAAGGAAACACAAGATTTACAACTAATCTAGCATATACATGAAATAAATAATCGATGAAAGAAGATAAAATGTGAACTTAGTAATACAAATGAAAAAAGTGCCTCATCCATGAGTGGGCCCGAACTACCGGAGTCAGACTGCCTTGTAGAAAAGACCAGAATAGCAAATTAATTCTCAATAGTGAAAACTTTGCATTATATTATGAAAACTGTTATAGTGAGCGCTTTTTAGCAGTGTATCAGATAGATGAAAAAGTTACAAAAATCTCTTTTTTGGGACACAAGCCCTCTGTCTTTATACTACAACTGAGGGAGATAAAATGGTAAATCTTTTAACAAAGAGCAATCTTGAGAATCTAAAGATTCTCATGATGCTCATTTTTAGTTACAAATAGTCTTAATATTTCCTAGACAAGAAAATCAAGGGCTCTGTCCCTAACAAATTTTCTCAAATAAGACTCAGCCTTGCTTGATTTGCCACGGTTAGTTGGAAACATCATACTATCCCGATTTTACCATGGACAGTCTGGAAACAACATCAAGTATCGACTGTCCTTGATATGTTGCAAAATCCCTGTTCATAATGAAGATTCAACCATGAATAATTAGAACTTTTATAATAACAGTAAAACATCTAGAAGGCAAAATAATAAAAGTGAACTAATCCCTTCTAAGTCCTATATTATACCAATTAATATATCATAAATATGAGGAAATGTTAAATTTGGACAACTAGGTCCAAACTCCATGTTCTGATGCTCAGATTAAGAGGCTAATATTTTTGTTGGATTCCTCTTTCTGAGAGGTGTAAAATCCATATAAAAATAGTCTTAATCCGATGAGCAGAACTTATATTTTGAATTTATTATTCTTAATAAATTATATGTGCAAGGTCAGCCAGTTTTGTAACGTAGGCTCACATGCCCAACAGATGTGTCACACACCTTCATTGATGGATATAAATACAGGAAAAGTTGGTGAGAATTTCATCACATCACAACTCACATCTTCCTCTCTCATCCTAAAGAGTACGAGCTACCTGAAGGACGAATTTCAGCCACACGTGGGAAGGA
>APFE031155847.1:172606-197242 GCA_000404065.3 Pinus taeda | reverse complement strand
TAGGAAGTCACTTTATATTAATGTGCAGAAAAAGAGATACATAGCTGATGTCTAGAAGCTACTGGTCTGCTGCATGGGAAACTGGACCAGTAGTAGAGTTTCAAAATTTTTACATAGCATATTGCCAAAGTATAAGCTTATTGGTTAAAATAAAAGTATAACTAACAAAATTGGATTGCCAGATATTGACAGTCAGAACTACACCAGTGCCACTGTAGAAAACTATAACAGAAATGCAGGCTCACCTGATCGTGTTGTCCTGAGGGAGATACACTTGAATTGGTGGTTGGGAGTCATCTTCATTGGATGGGGTAAAGGGCCTGCCATTTTCTTAGTCAAAACAGAGACTTTGGTACCCAATTTATCCAGCTTATCCAGAATCCCTGCAATGCAGACCGGTGCCTTTTGCTGAGTGTCAGATTTTTCAATGAGAACTCTTGCCATAATCTCTTTTATATGCCAGTAGATATTGACTGCCTGCATATATGCAGTCTGTCAAGATCAAGTAGAAGTGCCAATGTCAGACATCCAGTTCCTGGTGTCCATGACAACCTGCTGATCAGGAATGAATCTGCGTTCAAAGTGTACTTCCTCTTCCAACTTAGAGATGGTCTGTTTGGACTCTGACCATCTCAGGAATCATATCCATAGACTGATCCCTTGAGTGATGAGCTGCTGTCTGGACACAAGGATGGGAGGGACGAACAAGGGGCATCAGAACTTGCAGAGGGAGTAGCTCTGCCCCCTTTCCCTCTTCTTCTTCCCAAAGAAATTCTATTCTGAGCCATAGGCAGGAGAGAGCTAAGACTAGCGGTTCCAGAATCTGGGGGGCTGGGGTGAAATTCAGGGAAAGGGTAAACAGAAAACAATACTGGAGGAAGAGTTATCACAGGTAAGAAAAAGACCCAGGATAATGAAGAGGAGAGTTGCAGATTTCCAGGAATTGGTAGACCTTTAGAGGTGCTTTCATATAGGAACCACAAACGACAGGGAGTAACAGGGAAAACTGAGAACTAAGTTAAGAGTAAGAGCAGGGTTGTGGGGGAGCTCCCCACCCCCCCTTGAACCTGCTCCCGAATCACACTCCCTCTGGGAGTGACTCGGGAGTGACCAGGGAGTGCGCTCCCGAAATCTCTCCCGCATGGGAGCAGATTTCGGGACCGAGTCAGGCAGCGAAATTTTCGCTTCCTAGCCTTTTTTGCAATTTTTTTTTTTTGTAGTAACATTCGAAATGCAATTTTTTTCAAAGAAATAAATATTTTTTTAGTGGGGCAGCCTAATTATCAAGTCTATGGCCCTAGTATTGATATGTGATTCATGGTAATGTTTAAGCATAAAGTGACATTCTCCTTAATCTTCATTTTCATCCTTTTACTTAAATTAAGAATAAAGTGACATTCTCCTTAATCTTCATTTTCATCCTTTTACTTAAATTTGTAACATTACCATGAAATGGCTCAGAATGTTTGAGAGTGGTTCCGACCTCATTGAATTTCGTATGGAGAAAGTAGAATTTTAAATCTCGTTCAAAATCCAGTAGACTAACCAGTTTTTCAGGATTTCAAGATGGGGGGATTGCAATGTTTCCATTGGATTTTGTCATGTATTAGGGTATGAAACTCATATTTAATGAAGAGCACCAATCCCTCTATGTATCTTGATATTAGTGACATTGGTTGTAGAACTCCTCTATCCATAGTCAGGCAAGGAAAGATAGTGTGGAAAAAGTCGGGAAAAAATCGGGATTAAATCCCGATTTTTCGATTTTTTTGGCTAGCCGATTAAATCGGCCGATTTTTTCTCAGTGGAAAAAGTTGGGATTAAATCGGGACTTTTTCCAAAAAATCGTGGTATTTTTTTAATGATTTTTTTTTGTTTGAAAAAATCGGGATTTTATTGAAAAAATCCGGATTTTTTAAAAAATGAATATTTTTGTATTTTTTTTTTTTTTTTTTTAATTTTGCCGACTTTTTCAAAAAACTCCCGACTTTAACGACTTTTTCAACTTTTGGACCCTTGCCGATTTAATCCCGACTTCGACTTTTTCCACATTGATTATAATTTATGACCCTACTAAAAATGTAACCATCACTCGAACAAAATCTTGACTTGACATGCTATGTGTCTTTTATCTTATGTTAATGAGGGTGATATTAATAACAAAGATCTTGATTTTCCAACAAGACTAAAAAATTAGACATTTCTCGCCGTGGCAAGAGACCCAAGCATTAGCAATAGATAATAGATTTACTTGTCTTTTCTAGTTTCTAGTAGTTTTTATAGCTGTTGACTCTTTCATATTTATTATGATATTTTCTGTAAACAATATATGACAATTTAAGTTTGAAGTTTGAAGTTGGCAATTATAACTCATTGGTAATGAATTATGAATATATGATGCTTCGTGAAAGTTGAAAGTTGTTTCATTTCATTTCATTTTATAAAATTTCATTTCATGTTAGATATTGTTTGTTGTAATGGCTACACTTAGTTTACAAGTACAACTTTGGTGATCAATAATGACAAATGTTATATATTGAATTTTGAAAGCTTGAAACTTTAAGATTGATGTCTCATGATTCATGAGACTCAATATGTTGTATGTTACTAACTTGTGGACGTGGTTGATGAAGATTATAACTTCTAGATAATTGTTGTTATATTGTTCAATCTATGTTTTTTATGTTTTTTATATCTAATTCATCATTCTACATGTTTTTGTTGACATATATGCATCAAAATATAAAAAATATAAAAATCTATATATTATATAAAAGTGCTTTGGGATTCGTTTGGGAGCTTCTGAAAATGTCGCTCCCGCTCCCGCTCCCAAGTAACCTTCAATAAGAGAGTTATAGTAAAACAATCCCCAATGTTATAACAGACTAAATAACTGACAATAAAACAAGCAACCAACAAAACAAGCCTTGAATGGAGAATGCCGTACTGGAAAACCAGGGAAGAATGAACTAGAAGATATGGAGATTACCACCAAGCCAAAGCGCAGTCACACCTGAAGCCCAAGCCTGTAGTCGATGAGCTCACATCCACAAAATTGCACCTTTAGACCAAAGGCCACAATGAAATCTACAAACAGGGACATGACTTTCTGTAAATGCACATCAAGATGGCCACAGAGAGTCCAGGAACTTCCCAAGCTTAGTGGGAAGGAAGCTCCAAGGAAAGCTCCCTAATAAGGTGAGAAAATGCTCTTAGGAGATGGCAGTAGTTTAATGAACTCACAGCTAACCTGCTATGTCGCTTCCCCCAACAGATGTCTAGCCATTTAAACAAACAGTCCAGGACCTTGCATTCCCCCTTCATTTCAGGTAATGATTCCTGAGATTCTCCATAATTAAACTGGTAACTAGGTTGCAGGCAGCCAGTAGGTTGGACTGTCCTTCCAGGGACTCCTGCTCACTAATCTCCATGATGCATCATAACTCACATACCTCACTGCTGTCTTCGACATCCACCTTTGATCAATGTTGCATGTGAACTGCCAGCTGGGGGGCGTACAGATGCCTACACTCAGATTTGGTGTACTCATATTTACTTGGGGCTCAGGTCCCGTGGTCGGGCACCCATCACGGGGGAGTGATCATTAATAAATTTTAGTTTAGGTAAAATGTTGTAAAATTTGATGATATTGACAGTTCAAACTGAAAGTTATGTATGTTTTATTGGTTGCCTCCAAGCTGATGATTATTAAAGTATTTGAAAATTTGAAGGGGTCCATTGCTTGTTATTTCTTTTGATGTTAAATTGGGTGAGGCTATGTTTTTAGTAAATATTATTAAAGTATTTGCAAATTTGAAGGGGTCCATTGCTTGCTATTTCTGTTGATGTTAGATTGGCGAGCTTATGTTTATAGTAAATATTTGTTTTACCGCAAAATATATAGTCATTTTGAACAGCAATGCTCATATATTTTCTTGTGGGATCGATTCTATACAACAGCCGAGCAGTCACAGCATTAGCATTTAGCATGGATGGGGTTCTGTTAGTTTCTGGGTCTGAAGACTGTACTGTACGTGTTTGGGATACTGTAAGCTGCCAGGTTCTGCGTATTTTCAAGCATGCCAAAGGTAAGTGACAAGATTACTGCTCAAAGTTTGCCTCCAGGAACAAATATGTCTCAGTTGTGAATTAACTTAATCTATTTCTGACTGGTTTGGATTTAGGCTTTCTTTTTCAAATTGTTCTGTATTCTATGTTTTAAGTTTTACTCTCTTTAATTTTTGAACTATAACTGAAGCAAGTTGGTTCTTGTTCATGTGTGATTTTGGCAACATTGAAATTCAGAAAAAACTTGTTGGTGTAAAAAATGTGATAAAATTTAACGTTAATATTGTCAAAGAGAGTTAAGCAAATTTTGTTATAACTTCCTGATCCTGTTAGAACATTGTAGATTGTCCCCAATTATGCCAAACAAATATATATGGTATTTTTTTAAAGTTCAACAAACACAAAATGAATGTTAATGATTTATATTACAAAACGCTTGGTCATTAAATTCAAAAATTGCCTTTTAGTTCACCAATATCTGAGGTTTGGCAAGTTCTGTTTTGTGTTTTGAATTTGTTTTTGATTGCAGCCATTAATACTATAACATATATTGCAGAAGTGCAAATTAGATTGTTTATTTTTGGAAGTGTTCATCAATTCTCAATGCAACCTGTAACAGGTTGACACATACACTCACAGAACTGCCCCAGATGCATCTGTATAACATCTGTAAATAAAGTCAACTGAAGAGGAAAAATGCCAGATGTTTAAGGATGCTAGGATTAGGTTTGTCAGGCATAGCACAAATATTTATTTCGTTGTAGGCATTAGGAATGGCCATGGATTCAAGTACTGTTGAAGAATGTAACTAGTGTTAGTCTTCATAATCATATTTGAGTTATGATGTAATGTATTTGTCAGAAGAAAAGAAAAATAAATTTTATTATTAAAGAAATTGACTTATTAAAGCATGGGTTTCATGCTTGGGTCAATTGTTTTTAGGTCAAAGCCTCCATTGAAGGCTTCTAGGGTTTATGTCAAGTATCTTTGTCCATGTCATAATGTAAAAGACCCTTCCTGGGTTCTATTTGTCAAGAAAGAAATTTATTTTAATATAAATTAGGTCTTGTAGGCCTCCTCCACCAAGTCGGCCTAACTAAGGGGCAAAAAATCCTATATAAAAGCAGCAATTCGACCTCATTTGGAGCACTCACTCATCAAGTTTGATCTGAAACTTTTGGGGCCAGAAAAACTGCGAAATTCAAGGGAAGAAGAGGAAAGGGCTAGTGAAGGTGAAGGAGATCTCTATCAAGCACAAGAAGTCAAAATTCTCTCTCTTTCTCTCTCTCACGTGTGAAAATGTTGAGCTGCTGGAGGGGCCGAAACTGCAGTGCTGAAGCTGGGCAGAAATTCTTAGTTGCGGGGGGCCGAAATTCTGTGTTGTTGCTGGGTTATAGTTGCTGGACAAGAAGAGACTATTGAAGGTTGTTGAATTATATTGAAAGATTGACTTGGTGGAGGAGGAAGGTCTTTAGGTCTATCTCAACTTGAATTTGCTAGTGGAAGAGTTTGACTGTGTTTTCCCCTACATAGGGGTTTTAGCCCTGTAGAGTGCCTACATTTGGTGTCTTCGATCTTCTTGTTTTGATTTTGACAATTGCTTTGATGAAACAAGGATAAAAGAAGAACATAAGAAAGTTAATAAGAACTCAAATATATAACAAGTAATTATCAACATAAGAAATTATTTCTGCCTTTCCGATTTTCTAACAAGTACATCACTGACAATGTAGTGGTGGATAAATGTTGTGTTATAGCAATGTTACTTGGGAGCGCGGAGCGGGAGCGAAAACGGGAGCGGGAGTGACCATTTTCAAAAGCTCCCGGTTTGGGAGCGAATCCCGGAGCGATTTTTTAAAAATATAATATATATATATATATAAATAATATAATATATATTTTATTTTATTTTTATTTTCAATACATATATGTCAAACAAAAACATGTAGAATGATGAATTGGATTAAAAAAACATAAAAAACCATATATCTCCATAAATCATATCTAGAAGTTATAATCTTCATCAACCATGTCCACAAGTTAGTAAAATACATATTACAACTGCAACATATTGAGTCTCGTGAATCATGATTCATCAAATTCAATCTTAAAGTTTGAACTTCAAGCTTTCAAAATTGAAAATCGATATATAACATTTATCATCATTGATCACCAAAGTTGTACTTGTAAGCTAAGTTTAACCATTACAAGAAATAATATCTTAGATATGTCTAATTCCTAACTTCTAACTGTAAACATGAAATGAAATGTTATAAAATGAAACATGAATAATGAAATGAAATGGAACAACTTTAATCTTTCACGAAGCATCATATTCATAATTCACAATCATTACAAATGAGTTATAATTGCCGACTTCAAACTTCAAATTTTCATTGTCACAGTCATATATTGTTTACAAAAAATATCATTATGATATGAAATAGTCATGAGTCAAGAGTCAAGGACTCAAAACTCAACAGAGTGAAAACTAAAGTCTAATAGAAAGTAGAAAAGACAAGTAAACTGTAAATCTACATGTGGCCCTTGCCATGAGAGTCTCCAGGGGTATAAGCAGGTCTTGGTGGTCTTCTAGGAGTCTCCTGCACAGACTGACGACCAGAACTAGAACCTCCACGTGAGGGTGTAGATGGAGGTGGCGACAACAAAGGAACAAGACTCGGAACTCGAGCACTGCTACTGGATGGTGGAGGTGGAGGTGGAGGTGGCATGGATGTTTCATCTTCATCCCTTACAAGTTCCTCTTCCAGTTCTTCAATATGTACAATACCATCCTCCAAATTGTCATCCTCTGGGTGATTGTCCCAAATTCTATATGTGGGATCCTCATTAGCCCGATCACAGTAATGACTCAACAACCTCAAGTTATAGTGCACATAAACCAAGCTTTCTGCTCGGTTTTCATTGAGTCTGTTTCTTTTCACATTATGTATGTAGCTAGGTGCTCCAACCCCTCTCTGCAGAAGAAGTATTTACAACCTGTGAAAGAACTTTTTTGCCAATTTTGGCAAAAGTCCCTGCCCGCCATATGTTTCCCACCATGTGAGAGTATCAAATCTATCTCTATCGTCCATTGCATGGAAGTTACCATACAAACCAGTGCCACTGAAGTATCTGCTTATTTCAAGGCGCACAGCTGCACATTCCTCCCTGTCAGGTACCAATTTTTCTAATGCTTCCAAATATCCACTAGTTATCTCTGCATCTAAATGGGGTTTGGTCCTAATCCCACCCCCTGGTGCAGGTTGGCCCAACCAAGATGTAGAGTAGTATTTTGGCGTAAGGATATACGCCAAGCAATGTAGTGGAAGATTAAGTTTATTCCATCGTACACACACAAAATCGTGAATCATTTTGTACAAGTCGGGATCTCTGTTATGAGCAATATCTTTTATTTGCCCCAACATGGTATCCATCTGCTCATACACCTCGCCAATCATTGGTTTGTCTGTATCTGCAAACTGAATCATGTGATAAATGGGCTTGGTGAAATCCAACACTTGCTTCACACTTGTCCAAAACTGACCATCAAGAGCGGCTTCCTCCACCAGTTCAAAACCTTGCCTGTCAGCTGCATTTGTAGCCCTTTCCTTTAATACCTGCCAATGTGGGCTTGATACCATGCTAGCCAATGACTCTCTTACCTTCAAAAGGCGCTTGAAGGTGAGGTAATAGCTGCCAAATCTAGTCCTCACAATCTTCAACAACTCCAATCTTGAGTGACTGCGGAAAAGGCCATGTGTATTGCTATGATTTGTAATAAATGTTATCATTTGTTTTCCTTTCTTGTACAAATCACCAATCCATTGGTATTGTGCATTTTTGTTCTTGACAACATCATGCATCAGAAGGTTCAATGTGTGAACCAAACATCCAGACCAAAATATGTTGGGGTATTTATCCTCAATAATTGCTTCCGCTGCCCTACAATTAGGAGCATTATCAGTGATGACTTGGATGACATTGTATGGCCCAATATGGTCAATTGTTTCAAATAATGCTTCTGCAATGTTGATGCCGGTCCTGAACTTGTCCGAGTAATCATGTGTAGTTAGAAAGATGGCACCATTAACACACACAACAAAAACACTTATCAATGGCTTGCCTTCTACATTTGTCCATCCATCAGATACAATGGACACCCCATGGTCAGTCCAAGAACTTGTCATTCTATTCAAAGAATGTGATATTTTTGCTTTTTCATTATCAAGGCCAACGATTCTTGCCTTGTCATACCCAGGGCTCTTGTATCCTTTAGGGGCATCATTCATGGCAGAAACCATTTCGTGCCAATAAGGTGAGCGAAGAACATTGAATGGTATCCCACATGCATAGAGAAACCTGTAAACCTTTGAATCCACATCATTCCTACACCCCTCATCAAGGAAATCTGATATGGTTCTATGCCTTAAACTTGATGACCCTGTGCCTCCATATCCACTGCCTTGGGAGGATGTTGAAGGAGTTCTTTGTGATTGTGAGCTTGGTTCAAAGAAACCCCTTGATTTTTTTGATTTGTATTGGGCTTCCTCCTCTTCTCTTATGTATTTGGCTCTATCTGCTGCTGACACCACTGGACAAGTTTTGATTCCTATTTGTTTGTCTCCATCCCATGGCCTTTTCATGCAGAGGTGTTTTCTGGCACGGGTGTATGAACCTGTGTAATCATTGTTGCAATGGGGGCAATAAAATTTAGTGGTTCCACCCCCTTTCCCTGCTTCAGGCCTGTTAACATATTTCCACAATGGGGTTTGGTCTTGTTTAGTTTTATGAGAGTCATGTTCACCCTCCTCCAGCTCCTCCTCGCTGGGGTTTTCATCAAATCCACTTTCTCCAGCTTTTTCATCCCCCTCTTCATTTTGGCCCCTCCGTTTCCTACTCTCCAACACCATAATAACCATAAAAGGGACCAAGAAGAGGAAAATCCCAAGAAATATAGCCAGGTCCATGATATTTGATATTTGTAGGCTTTTGAATCTGCAAATTAATTTAATTTATTTAATAATTATTTAATAATTTTAACTATTAATTTAATTTAGATTCATAATTTTTTTGCAAAATATGGTTAATAAACTAAATTAAACTACCTAAATTACTACCTAACTAAATTAAACTAACTATACTAACTAAATTACTAAGTTACTTACCTCTCTGCAGGCTTTCTCCTCGCTCCTCATCTATTGCTCCTCGCTTCTTCTCGCTCCTTTGCTCTTGCTCTCCTTTGCTTTGGCTCTCATTTAAGTGATAATGAATTTTTTGTTTGCCCCATTGGGCTTTTAAAACAATTTTTTTAAAAAAATTGGAAAAAAATTTCGCGTCTGCGGCTTTTTTTCCGCCCAGATCGCTCTCGGCGAGGGTCGATTCGCACCCGGTGCGAATATTTAACGTTCGGGAGCGATCGCTCCCCGATTGCTCCCGAGCGTTAAAAATTCGCTCCGGGAGCGACGATCCCAATGTCGCTCCCTAAATTGGCAGGGAGCGAATTTTTTTTTATTGGGAGCGGGCTCCCAAAAATTGCTTCCATTCGGGAGCAATTTCGGGAGCACGCTCCCGAGCCGCTCCTGTGCGGATTGGGAGCGGGAGTGGGGGGGGGGGAGCGCTCCCCCGCAACACTGTGTTATAGAATGACTATATTGTGCAAATCTTGCTTGTTATGCCAATTACAATGTGGTAGGGTTTGCAAGATTACTGTTTGGATTTTGACTACACGAGGAAGACCTCTTGTACAACTTACTAGTGACCAATTTGGATTGTTCGTAATTGAGATATTTTAGGAATTAATAGATCCACGATATCTCATCAAAAGTAAACATAAATTATGTTTCTTGATGCAATTAAGAGTTCAAAAGTGCAATAAATTATGTTTCTTGATGCAATTAAGAGTTCAAAAGTGCAAAAAATGTCAAGGGAGCAACCTCGTGGAATTTTGCAATTTTGGCTGATTTGATTGGGCACAATAGCCATTGGGAACTGTACCTTTTGTACTATAAAATTTTAAATACACACAACATAATGCAGAGTTAGAGAGTAATAGAAATCTAATTGAAGACTTCCATCATAAATATAAGATTCTGACATTATGTCTTATCAGTTGTGAGAAAGCTGGTCCATGAAGGAAAGTAAGATTACACAACTAAATAACAAATGCAACGAAATAAGGAATTACGACTAAATAAAGAATCGATAAGGTTGGTGATTACTCATCCAAAGTCAACATAAATTATGATCCTCGATGCACTGAACAGGTTGAAATTGCAAAAGCTGTTTATGGAGCACCTTTACAGAGTTACGCAATATAGGCTGATTTTATTGGTCAGTGTAGACCCATTGGGAACAGTAGATCTTCTGTACTATAAAATTCTGCACATATCCAAAGCGATACAGAGTTACAGAGAAGAGAAAGCTGATTGCATAATTCTATCATAAAGATAAGATATGTACATTATATCTCATGAGCGAGATGATCCATGAAGGCAAGTAGAACTACACGAAATTGTAGATCTTCTGTACTACACTAAAATTTTCTGTACTATGATGGTCATACATGAAACTTTACCAAGGTTACTGAGGAGCGGGAGTGACATTTTCAGAAGATCCCAGTTTGGGAGCGAATCGGGGAGTGAATTTTTATATAATATATATATTTTTATATTTTGATGCATATATTGTTGATTTGGGGTAGCATTGGATGTGCTCTAGCCGCGAAATTTGGTGGAGAGGTTAGGGCACATGAGATCTCCAATACCCTGAAGGGGTTTGGGCAGATTCTAAACAATTTGGGAGATTAAAATAATTAATATTTTTAATGGAGTCCCTAAGTCTAAACTTAGGGAAATTAAAATATTAATGTGAATTAATATAAAACTGTGTTAGATTGGTCCAAAAGACATGGATCAAGCTAGATCTAATCTTAGTCGTCGATCAGGGACTTAATCTCGACCGTTGATTTGTCAACGAGAAAGCATAAGAGGAGGCTGGAGGTCACTTGGAGAATACACCAGAGTGATTAGTCATTCTATTCTATTCAGTGACTAGTTGTAGCAAGGGGCAGTGAGTATGACTCAGAGAGGCAGGGATAGTGCCGAGAGACCAACGCAGAAGCAGAGAGAGGCAGACGGAGAACCAGAGGGAGCCACGCAGAGGCAACAGAGACTGCGCAGAGCCAGAAGGGCCTGTACCATCCACGTAGAGGCTGTAGGAGTGACATAGAGAGCCAGAGAGGATGCACAAAGCCTCAGTGGGCTGACACAGAGGGTTTTAAGCTGACACATAGGGTTTCAAGCTGACGCAGAGGTCAGTAGGACTGACATTGAGCTTCAAATTGTGTCACAGAGGGATTTCGTGGAACAAGCTTTCCGAATACCTATTTCTGAAGAGAGGTATTGCTACCAGATTTTTTTATCTTTGTCGGGTTAGCTAGTTTGGCACCCCGTGTACTCAGAAAAGAACTGCTTAATAATAAAACCCTCAGTTAGCTGCACCGGTTTTCCCGCATTGGGTTTTTCCGGGGACAATAGTCCAAAAACAACGGTGTCACTTGTGTGCTTGTTTCTGTTTCCTTAGTTGATGATTTGTAATGTGTTGAGCATGTACTTGTATTTATTTCCAGTATTTCCATGGTAAATAACTTGTTAATTAACAGAACAAGTAGGTAGGAATAAACCAATAAAGTACATGAAGGGTTTCTAACAGTTAGACTTAGAAACTTCAACATGGTATCAGAGCATGGTTGCAGATCACTGGAGAACTGAGGACATCAACCGAGAAGAGCAGCAACAACAGAAAACAATTGTCCCGAGTGACAAATGCTGTTCCTAGCAGAGAAGCAGCAAGGAAGGGGTGAGGAAGTGCCTGCGCCATCAAGTTCGAGCCAAGAAGAGGCAGCGCAAACATTGAGGGAGGCAAAGAGAGGCTCACGCAGAGCCACATAAAGGACAGGAGGGCTGACGTAGTTGGCTGAGGAAGCTGATTTGCCGGTGTCGGGATTGCGCAGAGCCAGGAGCTCTAACCTTCAATTTGCTGGAGTTTAGGAGGCTGTGGGTAAGTTGCAAAGTGGAGTTGGTGGGGTACTGTAGTTAGAACAATACCTAACAAGGCAAGGCCAAAAAGGAGGGAGTTGTTACCGAGGGTTTCTAGCCGAGAAATCCGGATCAATGGTGCAGTTGCACAAACGATCAAAGTAGGGGGCATCTCGACATCGGTAGAAGGGTTTCCAGGAGGGAAATCAAGGCTCAGAGGGAGTCACATCGAGAACTTCTAGGAGGGAAGTAGAAGAGCGGCATGGCACTACATGAAGTAAGAGACCAGGACAGATTGGAAAGAGCCTCAAACTTCGTAGTCTGGAAGGCCAGAATCTTATCCATACTTGACAAAAATTGTGTCAAGCACTTCGCATTGAGGACGATAGCGATCCCAACTGACCCAATTGATAACGACAAGTGCGAGGAGGCAGTGGCGAGGGCCAATAGCATTATCCTTGATGGTGTCAAGGACCATATAGTACCACACATTGCCAAGAAGGAAATGGCAAATGAGATGTGGGAGGTCCTAAAGAAACTGTACCAACATACTTCTGTGCAGAGAAGGATGTTACTAGAAAATCAATTGCGGTCATACTAGATGAAGAAGGGAGAACCGATCGACACCTTCATCGGTCGACTGGATGAGATCTGGGATCAACTGACTTCCATAGGGTCCATGCTGGATCAGGAATTGATGGTGAGAACAACCTTGAATGTAGTCTCAGAAGATTGGGAGGTATTTGTCCAGAGTATACTGGGTAAAGCGACCCTTCAACATTGGGAGGAAATGTGGGCGACCCTTTGCTAAGAAGAGATTAGAAGGCTAAGAAAGGTGGGAAGCAGCGGCAAGGGGATCAGAGTCAAGAAGGAGGAGGAGGAGGATGTTGCCCTAGCATCTGAGGGAAAGCATGAGAAACAAAAGGACCTCTCCAAGATCAAATGCTTCAAATGCTTCCATTGTGGGGAGCTGGGTCATTATGCGACCCAGTGTCCAAGGAAGAAGAGTAAGGGAGAGGCCTCCAAGACCAAGGCAACACCAACAAGGGCAGAGAAAGAAGTGGAGGCAGATGATGACTGCGCGATGAGTGCACGCACGCCACTTGAGCGGAAGCGGGGAGCATCGAGTTGTAGTCAAACGGACTACAGGCGATGAGGGGCAAGATCCTCAAGGTACCCAGCCTCTTGGATTATACCTTGCTATGGGCGCCCTGAAGAGGAGTAGCAGGACTGGCAGATGTGGGTAGAGATAGATGCGGATGAAGCGATAGAGAGAGCTACAGTGCAGAATTCCCAAGACAACGCAAGGCTTGCAGGCTACAACAGTGCGAGAGGCACGGGAGTGTTGCACTAGTGCAAAATGGCACAGAGATGTGTGCAACAATGCGAGATGCAGGAAGGTGTTGTAGCAATGCAGAGGTCAGAGAGGGAGCACTTGTCAGCGATAAAGGGAGTTTCAACATCAAGAGTACTCCAACCTGACAGAGAGGTCAGAGTCGGGATATCAGTTACTTACTTCTTAGTAACTGAGTTGTAGTGCAGCAGTTAGCAGTGCTAGTGTTATGGGCAGCACGATGCAGCATGATGAGAGGAGATGCAGTGCAGACGCAGCAGTGGCAGTGGCAGGGCCATGGGCAGCAACACAAATGTAGAGGGAGTTGTCGTACAGATGCAACAATGGCAGTGGCAGAGCTATGGGCAGTAGTACAGGATGCAACATTGCAGAGGATGATGGGCAGCAGGCCTAGCATCAACAACAGGGGCCAATGCTAGATGATTAGGGTGATACTCAGTAAAGAGTATTGCTAGAGCACAATCCTCGCTAAGAGGGAGTGTGGATTCTAAATAGTTTGGGAGATATTAAAATAATTAATATGATTAATGGAGTCCCTAAGTCTAAACTTAGGAAAATTAAAATATTAATGTGAATTAATATAAAACTGTGTTAGAATGGTCCAAAAGACATGGATCAAGCCAGATCTAATCTTAGTCGTTGATTAGGGACTTAATCTCGGCCATTGATTTGTCAACGAGAAAAGTATAAGAGGAGGCTTGAGGGTCACTTGGAGAATACACTGGAGTGATCAGTCATTCTATTCTATTCAATGATCAGTTGCAGCGAGGGGCAATGAGTACGAGATAGAGAGGCAGGGACAATGCTGAGAGACCAGCGCAGAAGAAAAGAGAGGCAGACGTAGAGCCAGAGGGAGCCACACAGAGGCAACAAAGACTGCGCAGAGCACTTGTCAGCGATAGAGGGAGTTTCAACATCAAGAGTACTCCAACTTGACAGAGAGGTCAGAGTCGGGATATCAGTTACTTACTTCTTAGTAACTGAGTTGTAGTGCAGCAGTTAGCAGTGCTAGTGTTATGGGCAGCACGATGCAGCATGATGAGAGGAGATGCAGTGCAGACGCAGCAGTGGCAGTGGCAGGGCCATGGGCAGCAACACAAATGTAGAGGGAGTTGTCGTACAGATGCAACAATGGCAGTGGCAGAGCTATGGGCAGTAGTACAGGATGCAACATTGCAGAGGATGATGGGCAGCAGGCCTAGCATCAACAACAGGGACCAATGCTAGATGATTAGGGTGATACTCAGTAAAGAGTATTGCTAGAGCACAATCCTCGCTAAGAGGGAGTGTGGATTCTAAATAGTTTGGGAGATATTAAAATAATTAATATGATTAATGGAGTCCCTAAGTCTAAACTTAGGAAAATTAAAATATTAATGTGAATTAATATAAAACTGTGTTAGAATGGTCCAAAAGACATGGATCAAGCCAGATCTAATCTTAGTCGTTGATTAGGGACTTAATCTCGGCCGTTGATTTGTCAACGAGAAAAGTATAAGAGGAGGCTTGAGGGTCACTTGGAGAATACACTAGAGTGATCAGTCATTCTATTCTATTCAATGATCAGTTGCAGCGAGGGGCAATGAGTACGAGATAGAGAGGCAGGGACAATGCTGAGAGACCAGCGCAGAAAAAAAGAGAGGCAGACGCAGAGCCAGAGGGAGCCACACAGAGGCAACAAAGACTGCGCAGAGCCAGAAGGGTTTGCGTCATCCACGCAAAGGATGCAGGGGTGACACAGAGAGCTAGAGAGGCTGCGCAGAGCTTCAGTAGCATGACACAAACGGTTTTAGGCTGACGCAGAGGCCAGCAAGGCTGATGTTGAGCTTCAGATTGTGCCACTGAGGGATTTCGTGGAACAGGCTTTCCGAATACCTGTTTCCGAAGAGAAGTATTGCTGCCAGATTTTTATCTTTGTCGGGTTAGCCAGTTTGGCGCCTAGTGTACTTAGAAAATAACTGCTTAATAATAAAACCCTCAGATAGCTGCACCGGTTTTCTCGCATTTGTTTTTTCCGGGGACATTAGTCCAAAAGCAACGGTTTCACTTGTGTGCTTGTTTCTGTTTCCTTCAGTTGATGATTTGTAATGTGTTGAGCATGTACTTGTATTTATTTCCAGTATTTTCATGGTAAATAACTTGTTAATTAACAGAACAAGTAGGTAGGAATAAATCAGTAAAGTACATGAAGGGTTTCTAACAATTAGACTTAGAAACTTCAACATATATGTCAACAAAAACATGTAGAATGATGAATTAGATATAAAAAACATAAAAACATAGATTGAACCATATAACATCAATCATCTAGAAGTTATAATCTTCATCAACCACATACACAAGTTAGTAACATTCAACAGATTGAGTCTCATGATTCATTAATCTTAAAGTTTCAAGCTTTCAAAATTCAATATATAACATTTATTATCATTGATCACCAAAGTTGCACTTGTAAGCTAAGTGTAACCATTACAACAAAGAATATCTAACATGAAATGAAATGCTATAAAATGAATGAAATGAAGCACCTTTCAACTTTCACGAAGCATCATATTCATAATTCATTACCAATGAGTTATAATTGCCAACTTCAAACTTCAAACTTAAATTGTCATATATTGTTTACAAAAAGTATCATAATAAATATGAAAGAGTCAACAATTATAAAAACTACTAGAAACTAGAAAAGACAAGTAAATCTATTATCTATTGCTAATGCTTGGGCCTCTTGCCGCCATGATAAATGTTTAATTTTTTAGTCTTGTTGGAAAATCAGGATCTTTGTCATTCATATCACCCTCTAAGCATTAATATCTATAAGTATCTTTGTCAATACCTCTGGATTTGTATAAGGATCTTTGTCATTAATATCACCTTCTAAGCATTAACATAAGATTTTGTTAAGTCAAGATTTTGTTTGAGTGATGGGTACATTTTTAGTGGGGTCATGATATAGGAGTTTGACAACCAATGTCACTAACATCAAGGTACATAGAGGGATTGGTGCTCTTGATTAAATACGAGTTCCATATCCTAATACATGACAAAATCTAATGGAAACATTGCAATCCCCCGAATTTTGAAATCCTGAAAAACTGATAAGTCTCCTGGATTTTGAATGAGATCTAAAATTCTACTTTCTCCATGTGAAATCCAATGAGGTTGGAACCACTCTCAAACATCTCGAGTCATTTCATGGTAATGTTTTAAGTAAAAGTCACATTCTCCCTAATCTTCATTATGAAAATAAAGATTAAGGAGAATGTCACTTTTACTTTAAGAATTTAACATTACCATGGATCACATATCGATACTAGGGCCATAGTCTTGATCATTAGGCTGCCCCACTCAAAATTCTTTGAAAAAATATTGCATTTGGAATGTTATTGCAATTTTTTTTTGCAAAAAAGATTAGGGAGTGAAAATTTCGCTCCTGGGTTTCCTGAAATTCGCTCCCTGCAGGAGCGATTTCAGGAGCACGTTCCCGGGGTCGCTCCCAAAGGGAGCGTGCTTCGGGAGCGGGTTGGGGGGGGGGGGGGGGAGTGAGCCGCTCCCCCGCAACCCTGAACTATACTACACGAAGATCTATAGTAAAAGTGTCTGCAGTTTGCTCCTGAATTTCACATTACTGCAGCTCAGTGTCTCCACTATCTACAACTTACCAAATACCAACGTCACCAGACTTGGCTCGCTTTGGCCAGAAACATGGCAAAGACTTACCTTATCGACAACATTCTTATGTGAAAATGAAGAAATCAGAGCCCATGACTTCCTTGCATAGTCCTTGGGATAGCCTGTAACTTGGTTATCTCATTGACTTACTCCCTGGGCCGAACTGCTCTTCCAGGAGGTGGTTAGACTATGGCCATAGCAGCAATATTGATTGTTTTAATGCCTTGGAAAAGACTCAGGAGTAGAGTTATGACGATGAAAAATACAAAATATATAGATTTTCAAGAAAAATCAATTTATTTTTACCTATGAATACCAATGTACAGTTATTTTTGTTTCTGCAGCTCAAGTTCTCTAATTATTCTTCATTTTTATAGTACACAGCAGGATGACTCTTTTAACATGCACACAAACTTTTGGGATCGCTGTTGGTCTTAGTGAGAGACCTTGTGAACCTGAATGTTTATATGAATTATTATATTGGTCTTAGCGAGACCTTGAGAGTCCGAGTCTTTATAATGTCATGATTCACTACTAAAAGTGTACATGTATATATGTTAATTGAGCATATCCAGACACCCATTATATGAAGTGGCTCATTAAATGCTTTGCCTGGCCATGAAACACTGGATTCCTTTCCAACCTCAACAAACTTTGATTATCACAATAAATGACAGTTGCACTAGATTGTTCTACTTGCATATCTTCAATTATTCTTTGCAACCACAGTGCCTCACAAGCTGTCATTATTGTGGCTCTATATTTTGATTCTGAGCAAGAGATAGCTAAAGTTTGTTTCTTTTTTCTCAGCCAAGAAGCAATGTCTGCACCGCCACTGAAAATATAACTTTTAGATTCCCTATTATTGGCAGAACCTATCATATGGAATCTATAAATCCTTTGAAATGGAAATCCTTCACTCTTTTCCACAGGATGCCAAATCCCAAGTCCCCTCCACATGTCTCAAATCCTTTTGTTTGCATTCTGGCATTCAATTTTAGGATCTGAACTCATATCCTGCCTTGTTGCCGGAAGGTGAATCAAGCTATCCACCAACTGTTTATACATTGCCTTATTTTTCTGGTTGAGTCAATGTTGGTTGGTACTTTCAGTCCAACTTCAGTAGCTGTATAAGTTGCCTCGTAATCTGCCCTGCAAAATATGTCCGACAGACATTTAACATTATTAGTTTGGAAAGCAAGCATACGAGCTTTAGTGTGCCAAAGTTCTACATGCAGGCAACAATGCAAGAGGCCTAAGTTATGTCAATAAAAGGCTGTGCACTAATCAGATTTTATCACCTTATTTGTGCTGGCCTCGCTACCTGTGATGTTTAAGTTATCAACAGATACTACTGAAATAACTATGTCATCACCTTTTCTTTTGACATGTAGATTTGGATCAGAAGGGTTTCTTTTGGATTCAAATTATGCAAGATGTTTGTCAATTTTGTTATATTAGGCTTCTGCGGCATGCTTCTACTTGTAAAGATCTTTTACCAGCCTGCACACTAGATACTGTTAATTTGGAGCCTAAATCCACTGCTGTTGATACATATATGCTTATGCCTCCAAAGCTACACTGAGGAACGCACTTATCATGTCCATATGATACAAATTCCAACAAAAATGAGCAAGGGTCAATGGCTAGAACCAACATGATATTATCCAAGTCTTCTACATGGGAGAAATTCTCCTCATAGTCCAACCCCTTTTGTTGTGCAATCCTTTCTCAAATAACCATTAAAAAACGAGTCAAGGATAAAAAGGAAAATTTAAAAAATAAATATATAGTAATAAAAATTAGAACAGGAAACTGGCAAAAGATCTGAAACGTACCTAATAATTTCTGGCACAAGATTTGAAATAGTAATTAATAATTTTGCTGCCAGGAGCATTCATACAACCACCCAGTCTCATTTTTGCATTACTGTACAATGTCATACTAAAAATCCATTAGCCATACTATTAGCATACAATGCCATAATAAAATCTGTATATGAGTTATTCATAAAAGTAAAGCAAATTCCTGTAGTGACTGAAGCTTAAAGTTATACCTGTTGCGCTCTTTTGAGTTATTCATACAAGTAAAGCAAATTCCTGTAGTGACTGAAGCTCAAAGTTATAACTTTTCCTGTGCATTGTTGATTTCATCAGCACTGCACGGTGAACCGATTTCATCAGCACTGCACTGTGAACCGATCTCATCAGCACCGCACTATGAACCAATACATCTGAGTCGTGAGAACGGCCCTATTTTTCATATGCTACAAGAGGCACCTTGTATTTATCCACAACTCAAGTAGGGTACTACCCACAAGAGGGAGTTAATGAGTCTACGTATACAAGTTTGACTAGGTCAGCATTAGCCACTCCATGGTACTAAAATAAAGGATTCCCTGGTTACAAATATATAGATTTTGATAATATTGGTATCAACAAAATATTCGTGAGGGTCCAGAAAACATCTTATTGGCAATATCAACAAATATCGGCAAGCATAATAAATGCAAAATATATTCATTTTTTGTTTTGTTTAATCTTGATTTTTAAACATATAAAGCAATAACAACATGAAATAAACACATTGGCACATAAATATGAAGAAAGCACTGATATATATGATGTAAAAAAAATGATACATCAAAGGCAATATCAAATCCTGTTGATCCCTGATAACATCACACATATAAAAGTATCTCATCATCATGAGTTATATGTAGCAAAACAGATAAAACTAGCAGCTATCTGAAATCAGTGACCTCTCCCCCTTTTATGGGCAAATATGATGGACTATTTGCCAAGCTTGCCCCTAGCAATAGAAGGCCCTGCCTCTGCACTTAATGTCAAATAATGAGTGCTAGGTATGGAGCTGTGCTCTCCTATATCTATAGCAGATGGTGCTGATGCTGATGCTCCCACAGTCTCCTCCTCCTCCTCCTCTTCCTTGTGCTGCTCCTCCCCCAAGTCCTCCTCTTGTTGCCCCTGTTCTAATGGATCATCTGGCTCTAACCATGAATGTGACTCCTCCAAGATGGGCACCTTAGACTCCACCCTCCACTGAGACAATACATCAATATTGTCTTAGGAAATGGCATCTGGATCCATTAGTGCTTCTATTTGCTTCACTCGAAGTTGGATATTGTAATGCACATGCACTAAATCATTGAGGCATGAGAAATCCTACTTGTAAGAGTGTCAAAAAAAACTAATGAGTCTTGAGTCTTGACTCTTGACACTTGAGGGTCATAAACTTATAATTTAAAACTACAATAAATGTAATTACTCCACTGAAGGCTGAAGCTTGAAGTTATACCTGTTGCGCTTTTTTGAGTGTATTTTCTCAAATACACTCCAATTGTGCTCACACCTTGAAGAGCTACATGTTTGACTTAGGATTCTTATGGCCAATTTCTGCAAATTTGACGCCCTTGCACCATAGTTTCGCCACCAAATATCTACAAGAAAATAAAGAATAAAAAAGTCAAAAACTTAAAACATAATTAAACTTTCAAATAAAAGTTACATAATTGAATTCTAAAAATCTAGAATTATAAATAAGTAAATTTAAATTGAAAATTCTAATGAGTGATGATTTGTCACTTACGTGGCATGAAGAGGGTCCTTTCCCTAATAGCATCATCAAAGCCAAATAGGCCAACACAATCCCGATAAAACTGTATCTCGCGATTGATTTTGATACGAAGCTCAGGATCAGGTACCATCCTCTGCATACAAGAATGGAGCCCTTCCTCGTAGGTGGGTTCTTTACTCAGAGGCCCCTCCACAAATGCTTAATTGTTGTGCTTTATTTGTTCACTATACCTGGTAGCTAAAGGCCTTTTCCCACTAATCCCTTCCTTTTGTTTCAACATAATGTTGGTTTAAAGTGAATTTAGGATAGGAAATTGTGAAGCATTTAACACATTTGGCAACTTGTTTAACTTTTATCATTGTTCTCCCTGTTGATCTGCTCTCTTTGGGACGAGGAAGGTTATCTAGCCTCACATCCTCCAAGGTGTAGTAACATTTTGGTCTATGCTTCGTTATTCTATTTGCCAAATCAACCACATATCCTTCTCCTTTTGAAACGATTTTGGTCTCTTCAAAGTTCACTTTCATATGCTTCTTACATGTCATCTTCCAATGTCCAACCATTAATTTATGGTTACAATTGTTCATCTTGCAACTCCACTGATGTTTCAACTTGTAATGTTCTAACTGGAAAATTTGTGGTGGAATACCAAAACATGAACTAGCTGGAAAACAAATTAACATGCAAAATCTGGAACACATACATGCAATTACAAATCAGAACTCCATTGGGAAGAAATAAGGAATTTGAGCCATTTTATTATTTCTCCTTGGAAAATCTGAGTACAAATGGGATGGAAAGTGTGCACATGGGCTTGCTACAACAAGCAAGCAAATACCCAGGTGAAAATAAGTGAATTTCTCCTCCCAAAATGGCTCGTTCTGGCTGGGCATTCTACCTAGAAATTTCTGCAATTGCTTTTGGAGGCAATCTATAGTTTGGGCTCCAAAACTCCTCCAAAAATTTTGCAAAATTAGATATAAGCTCCTTGACACCAGGCCAACAAAAATCATAAATGTTTTGGGCTAATTCCGACCTCCCGGAATTCCCCAAATTTTGAGTGAATGCCCCTCTAACTGGTTCTGTGTCCCACCTAAGAAACTGTTACTAGTTTGGTCTTGGATCCTCCCTTAAATTGCTGGAAAAACCTCTGCAAAATTAGATATAAGCTCCTTGACACCAGGCCAACAAAACTCATAAATGTTTTGGGCTAATTCCGACCTCCCGGAATTCCCCAAATTTTGAGTGAATGCCCCTCTAACTGGTTCTGTGTCCCACCTAAGAAACTGTTACTAGTTTGGTCTTGGATCCTCCCTTAAATTGCTGGAAAAACCTCTGCAAATCCTCCTTGAAGATAAGAGTGAAATCCTCTGCTCAAATGTAGCCTAGCTCCAACTCAAGTCTACCCGATGAATTCTGCCCAGGAAAACCCCTACACAGGCCCTAGAAATGATGAATTCAACTCTCACGGGAGCAACAATCTCCAACCCCGAGACTCTCCAAGAAAGTCATCCCTCCACAAGGAAAATCTATGCAATTGATCTTAGTGAAGCTCCCCCGGAAACACTCCCAACCTAGCACCACGAATTCTACTACTGCGTCCTCCTGGGAAACTCGCATTGGCTTAAGGTACTATTGAACTGGCTCATAATAGCTAGAAATGCATCCCCCGAAAGTATCAATCTCTCCCTTAGGGTGACACTCGAGGTTCACCAAAAGAGAGTCGGAAATTTCTCCTTGGAATTCTCTGCGCTGAGCGATACCAGTTGAGTTGGCTAAACAACTAAAACGAACTCTATGTCAAGATGCACAATTCAAAAGACCCCCAAAATTGAGCTTACTCCTCATATATATAGTTGTTGCCCCTTTCAATCCTTTGTGGGCCCACCAAATTGAACTCTTCCTTTGCTTCCTTCTTCATGTGGTGTGTAGTATGTACTTCTCTAAGGGGTTTGAATTTCTTGTGGGTGGCCCCCATAACCCACCATCTTTCTAATTTTTGCTTCTCCTAAGTTAGCCACCCTTTCCTTCACAAAATTAATTTATGCCTCCATTCTTTTCTCCTAAGTTAAAACATTTGGTAATTATCAAAATTACAAAAATTAGAATTCCACTTTAGCGAAATTTATTTGTTGGGGATATGAAAATCCTCCCCTCCCAAGTGTTGCTTGTAGTCAAGCAACTAAAGCGCTAGATGCTGCAAAATTTATTCTCCTTGCCATATGGTGTTAAAATTGGCAACTAGGGCCAAACTCCATATGGATCACCTTATTTATGGCTTCTGATATTTTTCCTAGATTCCTCTCATCGAGAGGTGTAGGATTGATTTAAAGATCATCCGATTACGATAAGTATTTATGGAGATATGAATTTATTTTGATTATGGACAAATTGTCAAGATTGGCCAGCGAACTTATGTAGGCTCAGAAGCCCAACAGTCATGTCTATTCAACCTCAACATTTGCATATAAATACAAGGAGCATTCTCCTCATTTGGACAATTCAATTCACTCATGTTCTCTCTCTCTCCTCTACGCATAAAAGGAGCCTCTCTCTCTCTCACACGTGTGGCTGAAAGCAATGTCACATGGTTTGGGTTCGAGTTCGGGTTCGACAATGATTGGTTTTGGTTTGAGTTCGAATTTTTTGATGAGCTTGAGTTGCGACATGAAGTTATGAGTTTTGATCTATGGACTTGGTCATTGGCTTGAGGTTTTATGAGGTTCGTCGAACCTCAAAACATTTTTGAGGTTTGCCAAAATTCGAACCTCAAGGTTAAAGTGCGACGAACCTTGTGGCATAGGCTGAAAGGAAGACGTCCTAGGGCAAGAAAGACGCAGAAAGGACACTAGGGCAGTAGGTCACCTCTTTGACCAACATTGACCAATTGTTGACCTTCCAGAAGTGCGGATTGGGTGTCGTTGCCTCTCCTAGGTAGGCCACAATTTTTGGCACGAAAATCGAGGTGATCTGACCTCTGGTTTGACCAGTGTTGACTACCTTAGTTGATCATTTAATGTTCTATCTGCACTTTACTTAATGTATGTGATTGCTAATCTGTGGCTAATAAGAAGAAAAATAAGTAAATTGCTCTAAGCATAGAACATACCATAATTTAACATGGTATCAGAGCTGAGGTGAAGACAAAGCCCAAGCAAGAGCAAGAGCAAGAGCAATCACCAAAAAGAAGGTTGGCAAGGCTATCTTAGAAAGAAATCATGGGGTCCTCAACACACTTCCTTGTTGAAGACAAACTCAATGAAAAGTATGATTATCATGGATGGAAGATGTCTCTAGATCTAACATTAGAAGAGCAGGAAGTGTTGGACCATGTGAGAGGCGGGATTGTTGAGCCTCCATCAAATGCGTCCGTTGCTGTTAGGAACAAACGGACCAAGGGAGAAGTCAAAGCAAGGAAGATCATTTGGGACTCTATTGACAAACACTTGGTGGCCTATGTTTCTGAGCTGAACTGTTATATACCTAGGGGGGATAATATGGGGTACAAAGGGAGGTACCCAAGGGAATAATGGAATAATGGGATGGGCCATAGTAATAAATAAGGTGGTTAACCCGTATCATGTAAGGGACCACAAGTAGTTAGTATTAATGTAATGGGCCCATGGTATTAGTTAGCTGGTACGAGGGAATCATGGTAATGACCCATGGTATTGTATGTATGAGGCCTATATAGAGGCTAGAGACTCCACATGGAGAGATGTCAAGGAATATTGTATGAACAGACATATGGCTTGTGGAGTGTTTTCTTTCTTCAAGGAGTGAATGTATGGTGTTGCCCTACCTTAAGGGTTTGATCAATAAAGAATTATTTCATATTATTTCTGGGTTTATTTGCAATTTTGCATTATCTTATATTTTCATATCAGATCTATAACAAGTGGTATCAGA
>APFE031155847.1:151025-172596 GCA_000404065.3 Pinus taeda | reverse complement strand
AAAAAGTGGAGATTTTTTTTTTTTTTTTTTGGCAGGATTTCTGGGGCGGCAAGTTTGCAGATCAGATCTGTAAGATCTTGGGGCAAAATCTAATTATAGATCTGAATTCTTTGTGAAAAAATACCCGATTTCAAAAAAAAAATCAGTGGAATCGGAGTCCGGATGAGGGAGATATCGCTGATTTAAAATCATCGTTTTTTTTTTTGTTTCAGAAATTTTGGTGATGGCGGGAGAGTTGTAGCGCAGATTTGAAATTCCAATGCCTGGATCAAGATTTCTATCACATGGGCTGATGTAGAATGGTTGTTCCATTTCCAAAAATAGGTCATAATAGGGATTCTGAGCAATATTGACGGAATTGTGGCCATTTCAAATTTTCGCCAAATTTTTTTGTGATGGCTGGCCTAGATCAGGGGAATGTGTATAAATTTGATGGCTCTCATCCAGCTAGATGGTTAGCACAAATGGAGAAATGTTTAAGATTGAATTACATCATGGATGATGAGACTCAGCTGAGTGTGGGAAAAATGTAGTTGGACAATGAAAGATGACAATGGTGGCAAGGGCATCAACGTTGTTATGGAAGGCCCTTGACTTGGGACACATTCAAAAAAGCTCTTATTGACCACTTTGACCGTAAATCTAATCTTGTGGATAAGCTCACACAGATAGACACACAACCTAGCAAAGATTTTATTTTTATAGGAAAGAAGGAAACCAAGAAACTTAAAGGGTTATTTTCTGCTGGTATCTCCTAATTGCAGGTTCATGGATTGATTCAGAAGGAGAAGATCATTGTTTCTATAAATCCTAGTTGCAAGCATAATCTTATCAATGTTAATTTGGCAAAAAAATTGCAAGTTCCAGCAAAACACATTGAAAACACACAGGTAGATGATGAGGATGTTCAAGTGTATAAGGATTTGAAGATTTCTATGGATAAGTATGTGTTGCATGGTGATTTTTATACTTCCGAGACGGATAATATGGATGTTGTTTTGGGATACCCGTGGATGGAATCAGTGGGTACTATAAATATTAACGTGCAAAAGGAATTCCTGAGGCTTTGGTATAAAAAGAAGAAAATTACATTACAAGATATTTTCATTAATAAATAGGTAGAGTCCAAGGAGGCTGAAGCAGAAGATGTTCCAAGGACTGACATATCAGATGATGAGCCAGTGATGATTGACAATCAAACACAAACAGAGGCTGAAGCAGTATAGGTTACAGGTGCTGATACATTAGATGAGGGCTTAGTGGTTGAAGTAATATTGGAAGATAAGATACCACAACAAGCACCACAACATAACAGTTAGGCTCCAGTAAGGGATGAATTAAAAAAAAAGACATCGTGGGTTAAAACTAAAACATATTATCACCCACATCACCCCGCAAGACAACAACCAACAAGATGGAAACCAATTAGCCACAAGGACAACAACCCCCGCAGGACAGATAGAGAGGAGCGAAGATCCACTTACTACACATCAACACAGAAGAGCTACCACGGTCAACTTCCATCTCAAGCGAGTGAGGCACTAGCGAGATCGAGGGTTCACCTTTCTCTTGGATGGCTAAATGCACGTGCATGGTACCAGTGGACTACTCTTTTGAGCAGATCTATTTGTGTTCTTCCCATGTTTTGGGGACGAAACATGCTAAGGGGGGTGGAATGTTATATACCTAGGGGGGATACTATGGGGTACAAAGGGAAGTACCCAAGGGAATAATGGAATAATGGGATGGGCCATAGTAATAAATAAGGTGGCTAACCCGTATCATGTAAGGGATCACAAGTAGTTAGTAATAATGTAATGGGCCCATGGTATTAGTTAGATGGTATGAGAGAACCATGGTAATGACCCATGGTATTGTATGTATGAGGCCTATATAGAGGCTAGAGACTCCACATGGAGAGATGTCAAGGAATATTGTATGAACAGACATATGGCTTGTGGAGTGTTCTCCTTCCTAAAGGAGTGAATGTATGGTGTTGCCCTACCTTAAGGGTTTGATCAATAAAGAATTATTTCATATTATTTCTGGGTTTATTTGCAATTTTGCATTATCTTATATTTTCATATCAGATCTATAACAAGTGGTATCAGAGCTATAACATGAACACCTCCAAAGAAATCTACAATAGACTGGTGAGTTTATTTAAAGTTAATAACGCAAATCAAGTCTTGGTTCTTAGAAATAAGATGAAGGAAATTAAGAAGGGCAAAGATGAGAGTATGCAAGCATAATTCTTAATGATCACCGAGATCAAGAACAATCTCCTATCTATTGGGGAAGAAATTCCTGATAGAGAAATGACACTCACAACTCTTGGAGCACTGCCATTTGAATGGTATATATTCAGGAGTACTCTTCTCAACAATAACGTAATTCTTGGATTTGAGGAATTAATGGCTAGATGCATTCAAGAAGAAATGAAGATGGAAGAGCAAGAAATGCCCATACTTAAAGGTCATCCCTCTGCCTTTTCTTCTCATACTAAAAGAAGAAACAATTTCGGGGCTAAGTTCAAAGGAAAGGTTGGATCAAAGGGTGGAAGAAAAGGACGATGTCATAATTGCAATAAAACGGGTCATTATGCAAGGGAGTGCCCTGATAAAATGGACTCACACCGGGACGATGATCAAAATCTCTCTCAAGGCAATCAAAGGAATGGCAGGTCAAATGGCAGAGGTAAAAGAAGTGCCGGAAATGAAGGAAGAGGACAACCATTCAAGAAGGCAAGAAATTTCAGGTATGAATCTAACACTGTTAACAATAATCAAGATGAATGTTATCTACCAGCAGCGCTATCTACTACTGTTCCCCCGGACTTGCTGGGAAATTGGTTTATTGATAGTGGTGCCTTAAGGCACTTCACTAGTTACAAAGAAGCTCTCTATAATATGATAGAGAAGGAAACCAACTTGGAAATTGTTCTTGGAGATAATTCAAAATATCCCGTGAAAGGCGTAGGAAATGTCACTCTTCAATTGAATCAGGGTAATACCATCCACTTACAAGATGTGTTATATGTACCTGATCTCAAAAAGAACCTGGTGTCCATTCCGACAATGGAAGACAAAGGCTACAAGGTGGCCTTCAGCGATGGCAAGGTATGTGTATGGAAAAAGAACTTTAAAGATGCTTTTACTCTTGGGTTTCGAGTTGATTCATTATATCAGGTTGGTGGAAGTCTGCTAGGTGTCATGTCTTGTGACACACCTTTTCAGTCCGAACTATGGCATCAAAGGTTTGCTCACCTTCATTATAAAGCTCTACCCGATGTAAGAGAAATGGTGATCGGAATGCCAACATTCAGATTAGAGCAAGAAGGTGTATGTCCAGGATGTGTCGAAGGGAAGCTCAAAAGGGGACCATTCCCCTCAAGCCAAAGCAAGACCTTCGATATATTGCAGTTGGTTCACTTAGACATATCTGGTATGATCCCTGTTAACTCCTTGGGAGGATATTTATATTACCTCACTTTTATAGATGATTATTCTTGCAAGACTTGGATATACTTCTTGAAAAAGAAGGATGAAGTGTTCCCCTGGTTTCGGCACTTCAAAGCCTTGATCAAGAATCAAACCGAAATGAAGATCAAGATCTTAAGGACTGATAATGGGATTGAATATGAATCCAATGAGTTTCATGACTTTTGCAAAGAGGCTGACATTAAGAGGGAGACTACTACACGATATACTCCTGAATAGAATGGTATGGCGGAAAGGAAGAATCGTACAATTGTGGAAGTTGTCCATGCTATGCTCCATGATCAAAGACTTCCGAAGTTTCTATGGGCCGAAGCTGCAAATACCGCTGTATATGTACAAAACCGATGCCCTCATCAAGCATTGGGTTTCAAGACTCCTGAAGAAATGTTCACCGGTAAGAAAATTGACGTATCTCATTTTAGAATTTTTGGAAGCCCTGTATATTTTCATGTGCCTAAAGAAAAAAGAAATAAATTGGGTGCATCTGGAAAGAAAGGAATCTTCATGGGCTATAACGAAAATACTAAGGGCTATAGAGTCTATGTAGCTGGTCAAAGGGAAGTCGAGATTAGTCATGATGTCACCTTTGATGAAGATATGGCTCTTAGCAAGGTAGACAATATTCCTACTTTAAGGGGATCTAAAGAAGCTGACGCTGGGGAACCGAAGGGAAAAGAAGATGAGACAATGCCCGATGTGGAAGAACCTATGGATCCTATTGATCCTCCTCCGCAAGAGCCTTCCTCTTCCAGGAAGAGGCCTTCATGGCTTAGGGGGACACTTGATGATGCTGAACGACACATTGCACCTCGAGGAACCTTTCATAAAAGTAAGAAGCCGAACAGGTATCAGGGATACCTGACCATCATGAGCACGATCATCCAAAATGAGCCTTCGTCATTCACAAATGCCGTCAAGCATCATGTATGGAAGGATGCTATGACCGAAGAATATGAGTCCATTATGAAAAACGATGTTTGGGATGTGGTCCCCAGACCCTAGGACAAAGCAGTTGTCACTTCAAAATGGCTTTACAAGATAAAGCATGTAGTTGATGGAAGTGCGGAAAAGTATAAGGCTCGTTTTGTCGCTCGTGGCTTCTCCCAAAAGGAAGGTATAGACTATGACGAGATATTTGCACCTGTTGCCCGATATACCACCATCTGCTCGATCATAGCCCTTGCTGCTTTGCAAGGATGGAACCTACATCAGATGGATGTCAAGGCTGCGTTCTTACATGGTTCGATCAAAGAGGAAGTCCATGTGGAGCAACCCGAAGGATTTGAGATTTATGATCGAGAATCTCATGTGTGCAGGTTGAAGAAGGCGCTCTATGGGCTAAAGCAAGCACCTCGAGCATGGTATGAGAGGATCGATAGCTACTTGATGAAGCTGGGATTCGCTAGGAGTGAAGCCGACCCTAACCTTTACTTTAAAGTTTTAGATGACAAGCCTCTCACTCTGGTGCTATATGTTGATGACCTCTTTCTAACAGGTGCAGACCCTCTCATTCACGAATGTAAAAGGGAGCTGGCTTCTGAGTTCGAGATGAAAGACCTAGGACTTATGCACTATTTCCTAGGACTGGAAGTCTGGTAGAAACCAGGGGATATTTTCCTATCTCAAGGAAAATATGTGGTGAAAATATTGGAGAGATTCGGCATGGTGGACTGTAAGCCTGTAACTACCCCGATGGAGCTTGACTTCAAGAAGTTAAGCGGTAGTGTTGCCGGACCTATTTTACGAAATGCTACCTAGTATCATCAACTCATCGGAGCATTAATGTTCTTGGTGAACTCTCGTCCGGATATATGCTTTGCAGTCAACACATTGAGTCAACATATGGTTGAGCCTCACCACTCACATTGGATTGGTGTCAAGAATCTGTTGAGATATCTTCATGGCACAATCACTCATGGGTTGAGATACACTGCTGGAGATGTGAGACTACTTGGGTACACTGATGCTGATTGGGCAGGCAGTGTGGTGGACCGAAAGAGCACTTTCGGGTGCTGTTTATCTTTGGGATCTGCCTCGATATCCTGGATAAGCAGGAAGCAAAAGTTGGTGGGTTTGAGCACCACCGAGGCAGAGTACATTGCTACTAGCATGGCCTCCTGTGAGGCAGTCTGGTTGCGAAAGCTCTTCAGTGAGCTGTTTGGATTTACATTGGATACCACTGTGATTCCGTGTGACAACCAGAGCGGGGTCCATTTATCAGAGAATCTCGTATTTCATGATCGCTCCAAGCATATCGATATTAGGTACCCACTATATTCGAGATATGGTGCAGCGAGGAGCAATAAGGCTCCAACATATCGGTACAGATGAACAGGTCGCCGACATTTTGATAAAGCCCCTAGGAAAGGTCAAATTCCCGACTTTCCGAGAATGACTTGGTGTCGTTCAAAGACCCTCTTATGAGGGTTGAGTATGATGTATTGAGCTCTGGGAGCTCTAGGGGGCGCAAGGTACTTCTTGGAGCTACATGTGACCACAGGGCAACTCACCATCCCCTAGTGGTGCACTATGTACAGGGTAAAGGTTCAACCTTCCCCTGTGACACCCCGTGGCGACTGTGGAACAAGATGATTAGTTCTCCTGGGGGCCAAGATGATTCATTCTCTGTGGCGACGGTGGAGCAAGATGATTAGTTTTTCGTGGCATCCACTGGACAGGATGATTCGTTCTCCTGTGGATAGGATGATTAGTTCTCCTGTTGAGTCATCCTACCCATGTAGTCTGAGACTCATGGGAAGTACCTCTCATTTGATCAATGAGTAGGGAAACGAGGATAGGGACCATAGTAGTACTATCGATGGATGCATCGCTGTATCTACCGTACTCCCTATGCTAGGATGACCTCCATTGATTTGGGATCAATGATACTGATTTGGGATCAGTGAGAGTGGTTAGCACTCTGACACTGACTTTAGGTCAGTGGAGGATGGTATGATACATCCTCGATCATTTCTTCTTCTTCATAGTTCGAGCAAAGTAGGGCAGAGTAAAGCATAGAAAAGCAAAGCAGAGCAGAGTAGGGTCAAGCTGTACAGGACAGTGCATTTGATGGATGGATAGCAGTGACTGTCTGACGGATTGCTTATCAAGTTCTCCCTAGTTGAGAGGGAGTGTTAACATTGGCAACTAGGGCCAAACTCCATATGGATCACCTTATTTATGGCTTTTGATATTCTTCCTAGATTCCTCTCATTGAGAGGTGTAGGATTGATCTGAAGATCATCCGATTCCGATAAGTATTTATGGAGATATGAATTTATTTTGATTATGGACAAATTGTCAAGGTCGGCCAACAAACTTATGTAGGCTCAGAAGCCCAACAATCATGTCTATTTAACGTCAATGTTTGCATATAGATACAAGGAGCATTCTCTTCATTTGGACAATTCAATTCACTCATCTTCTCTCTCTCTCCCTATGCATAAAAGGAGCCTCTCTTTCTCTCACATGTGTGGTTGAAAGGAAGACGTCCTAGGGCAAGGAAGACGCAGAAAGGACGCTGGGGCAGCAAGTCATCTCTTTGACCAGCGTTGACCTTTCAGAAGTGCAGATTGGGTGTGGTTGCCTCTCCTAGCCAGGGCACAATTTTTGGCACAAAAATCGAGGTGATCTGACCTCTGGTTTGACCGGTGTTGACTGCCCTAGTTTAGGGCTGCAAGTTGACTTCAGAAATATGCAAATTGACTGAACTTTTGGGGCTATTCAAGGGCTGTTTCTTCAGGCTGTTCAAGGACAAGTTGACCGGAAATTGACCAAGTAGTTTAGAGGTCAATTCCATCTAGTTTGACCAAGTTTGACTTTGCTGATCTAGGGTTTGCTGCTGCTGATATAATATTACAAAATTCAGATTTTGTACTATTTCTCTCTATTGAACTATTGAAGATAAAAGAAGATTTGATCAAAGGGTTTCCTCGCATTGGGGTTTGTTCTTGGCTAGCCGCCGCATCTCGCATCTCTTGTCTTGACTTGTTTTCTCTTGATCATTTAATGTTCTATCTGCACTTTACTTAATGTATATGTGATTGCTAAAATGTGGCTATTAAGAAGAAAAATAAGTAAACTGCTTTAAGCATAGAACATACCATAATTTAACATATGGCATCCTCCTCAAGCAAGACTTTCCACCTCACAAGGAATTCCCTGATAGTCTTTCTCCTATGCTTCCTTTCCCTCTCTTGCAAAATAGTCTCTGATGTCAAAACCAGGTGCCACTTATCATCCAAGGGTGGTAGCACTGTAGTAGCTGTCACCTGCTGCCCCAAAGCCTTTTTCAAGATTGAAACATGAAAAACATTGTGCACCTTGCTTCCTGGTGGAAGCTCCAGCTTATACGCTACTTCTACTCCCCTCCTAGTCACCCCGTATGGCCCATAGAAGTGGGGTTTAAGCTTCTTAGCCCCCTTCTGCTTCAACATGGACTTCTTATATGGCTGAAGTCTCAGGAAAACCAAGTCTGCCACCTCAAATTGCCTCTCTACTCTACCCCTGTTTGCATACAACTTCCGCTGGTTCGACAGTCTGCAAGTTATCCTTGAGAGCTCTAAGGATGTCTTGGCTCTCCTGCATCTAATCTTTGGTCCCTGGGTCCCGACTATCTCCAAAGACCATGTCAATAAGAGTTAGTGCATAATAACCATATAAAGCACGAAAGGGTGACATAGCTATAGACATGTGATACTTGGTGTTGTAGCAATACTCCCCAAGGTGTAACCACTTCACCCACGCTCTCTGCTGCCCAGTCACATAGTTGGACAGGTAGCCCTCCAACTGCTTGTACACTATCTCTATCCCATCTGTTTGGGGGTGATAGCTCGTGCCGGGAGTAAGATTTGTGCCTACAAGAAAAGACAATGCCTGCCAAAAGCCTCCCATAAATTTGTTGTCTCGGTCACTGACAATCGTCTTGTGCAGCCCATGCAACCTGAATACCTCTCGGAAAGATAACTCGGCCAAATGTGAGGTTGAATACTTTTTTGCTGGAATAGCAAAGAAGTGGGTGAATTTTGTCAATATGTCAATCACAAGATAGATGCAATCTCGTCCCTGTAATGCTAGTAACCCAGGGATGAAGTCCATTGATATACTCTCCCATTTCCTCTCGAGAATAGGAAGAGGTTGTAGCACCCTAGCTGGATGAGTGTGCTCCCCCTTATTCCTCTGGAAGACATTGCACTCCCAAACATGCTTCAGGGCATCCTCCTTAAGACCCCGCCAAGTGAAACAATCTCGAATGGCCTTGTAAGTCTTGAGGAATCCTTGGTGCCCCGCCAATGGTGAATCATGAGCTACGTGTAGGATCCTCCCCTTCATCTTTGATCTGGGTACCAAATAGATCTTGTCTTTGTAGTAAATAATGTCATCCATCACCATGGTACTCATCATCCACATGAGTACCATCCAAGATCTCATAGGCTTGTTGATCCTTGGAGTACTCCACCAATAGTTGTGCCTTCCAGTCCTGGGTGATATCCGTCAAGGAGAGTGTTGCAGGTTTCCGTGATAGTGCATCAACCACTGTGTTTTGCTTGCCCTTGACATATTCGATCTCAAAGTCATATGCTTGGATCTCACTGGCCCATTTCTGCTGCCTCTCCTGTAAGTTCTACTGCTCCAAGAAAAATTGAAGACTGTGGTGGTTGGTCTTCACCTCAAACCTGTTCCCCACCAAGTGTTGAATTTCCATGACCTTGGGTCTAGGTTAGAGTCTAAAAATCACTGACGCAACCAAACCAAGAGTCTCAACCATGAACTACTTTGCACAACGGAAATATAAAGAAGTAAATCACATATGCGCGATATACACAATTTTAAACAAAATTGTACAATATGTACAATCCCAATCTTTGTTATATTAAACCAAATTCTGATTAATACAACAGTCTATGGTATACAAGATACAATGAAAAACTTCGTTGCAGTTTCTATGTCGTATCTCGTCTTGTCGGTCCTTCGCTTCCGTACTACTCACTAGTAGTGCCTTAGTCCATCAAGGCATCTACACATTGAGACTCCAAGAGAGATGCCTCCTATCACTGTTGCAAGTCACGTCTGCTACAATGAACATGGGCTCATCAAGCTACTCTCTGGGTAGGCCTAATTCTTGAGCTCCAATCTGCCAATCTAGCAGCCACTTTTGTCCATCAAAGTGCTGCACATAAGGCTGCAATCCTTCACACCAACAACGTCCTTCTTGTATGTTGCTCTAGGGCTACTTTGGGTAGCCAACACACTGCTCTCCAATAAGCTCTATGATAGCCAATCCAATCACTGCAGAATCTGCACCGATGAAGGCTTATGGTCACTCAAACAAGCCTCAAAATTGGCTCCCATAAACTGCTAGACAAATGATCCAATTGTTGCTCCAAGTTTGCTTTTATTGCTGTCACCACAGTGACTGGTTAGGGCACCAAACAGTGATGTAACAACCCTCAACCAACCATCAAAACATCCCTCAAAAGCTAACGTTGTTATATAGGGATCAAACCATCCCCAAAACAATCCACACAGTCATTTGTTTGTGGAGTTAGGGCCTGCGGCCTACCACAGGTAGCTCCTAGCTCTCCACGCAGAGGTTCGAGCCACTAAAAGACCTCCAAAACAGCCCAGTTATGCCTCTCCTTGCTGCGGCCTAAACTGCCCAACACTCTGCACTTGAACAACCCATGAATTTTCCCTTCAAACCACACGCAGTCACCTACGGGACTGTGGCCCAATCGTAGAAGGTTCCACGTTATCTCAGACCTCCTCCACGCTGTCCTATGCTCCTTTGCTGCAACTTCTAGCTCCACTGAAAATTTCAGAGGCTCCCTTGGTGTATTGTACACACAAATGGATGCCTCAAATAGCCTCAAATCATCATTAATTTATAGGCTTTTAAGGCTCAACATCACATTTGAAGTAAAACATCTATTGGCTCCCTTTTACATCAAGTCGGCCTACTTGACAACCAATAATTAATTTGTCAACTTCAAAAATCAATATCTCTCTAACGACAACTCGGATTCAGATGATTTTCATTGCGTTGGAATCGTCGTTGCAAGCACTATCATCCTCATCCATCACATGTCGTAAATCCATCATCATTTTGTCCCAAATCTTGATGGGTGCCAAAACCCCACACTTGGGTTCCAAGCCCACAAGCTGCCCTTGTGGTGCTTTGCCCTCCAAACCCTGAACCCTAGGGCTTGGAGTACCTCTCGAGCTACACAAATCAACACCGAGTACTGTCTAAACTTAGCTAGCACATGCATCACAACCAACATTTCCTTGTCATAGATGGAGTTCAACCCCTCAACTTCCTGCTCTCAAATGCTATAGGATGGCCCCCTTGTGTCAGAATTGCCCAACTCCCTCTCCAGATGCATCTCACTCGAGAACACATGGTTGTGAGAAATTTGGTAGGGCCAAGACAGGGCAGTTGCTGATCATCCTCTTGAGGTGCTCAAAGGCCTCTTGTGCAACATCCGTCCACTCAAAAGCACCTTTCCTCGTCAAATTAGTGAGGGGTGATGGTAGCTGGAAAAACCCCATCACGAATCTCTTGTAGTACGTGTAAATGCCCAAGAATTGTCTCAATTCTATTACATTATTGGGCGTAGGTCAGTCCAGGATGGCCCTATTCTTCTCTTGGTGTACCCATACTCCATCCTCCCTGATCATGTGTCCAAGGTATAATGTCTCTGTTAGTCCTAACTCACACTTGGACATTTTCGCATACAATTACTGCTCCTCCAGTATGCGCAATATCTCCTCTAGATGTTGGAGGTGCTCCTCCCATGTCCTGCTGTAAATTAGGATGTCATTGAAGAAAACAAGGACATATCGTTGTAACTGCTTGCGAAACACATGGTTCATGCAAGATTGGAATGTGGCTGGAGCATTGGTTAGCCCAAAGGGCATCACCAAGAACTCAAAATGTCTGCAGTGGCAACGGAAAGTAGTCTTGGGGATGTCCTACTCCCTCACCCGGATCTAGTGGTATCCTGAGCACAAGTTTATCGTAGAGAAGTACTTGGCTCCTCTAAGCTCGTCCATTAGCTCATCAATGTGTGGAATTGGATACCTGTTCTTCAACATCTTCTTATTGAGGGCCTTGTAATCTATGCACATGCGAAGGTTTCCATCCTTCTTCACCAACACCACTAAAGAAGTGAAAGGACTTGAGCTAAGCCTAATATGCCCCAACCTCAAAAGCTCCTATTTAGCTCTCTCAATCTCATCCCAATGTGCCTTGGGATGTTTGTAGGGAGTGGTGATAACTACATGTACTCCCTCCTCCAGCTCAATGGTGTGTTCAAACCCTTTGTCTGGTGGCTTGAGCTTATCCAAGAGAGCCAATATGTCTGGATGTGTCTATTGCTTCGATCCCCCTGTTTCTGAAATCCTCAACCCTACAACCCAAGCTGTCACCATGCTTGAAGTCAGCCTCCATCCTGTGTGCTGATACTATCTGAGGTGGATATGAGTGCATGCCTCTCAACACCACCAACTTCCCGTTCGGGCCCATGAACTCCATCTCTAACTTCTTCTAATAGTGACATGTCCCAAAGAATACAACCATTGAACTCCCATCATCACTTTGGTGTCTGGAACATCCACCACGAAGAAGTGATTTGTCATCGAGTAGTTCCCCATGGTCACTGTCATGATGGGAACATATCTCGTACACTGCATGGTTCTATCCCCCAACACCAACACTGAAAACCCCTTAAATGTCTTTGTCTGAAAGCGTCGCCTTTCAACCAACTGTGCATCAATAAAATTGTGGGTAGCCCCACTGTCCACTAGCACTGACACTCTTTGCCCTTGTACTGTGCCTCTAATTCGAAGTGTCAAATACTTCGGTACTTCCCAAAGTGAAGCAATAACTCCTCTAGTGGGTAAGAATGCTCCTCCTCCTGGTGGGGGTGGTGGGCCACTTCCTCCAGTGCCCTGAGGCCCACAATCTTCTGCATCTGACTCCTGTTCCATCTCCTCCTCCTCAGGGTCACTATTTGAGAATACCTCAATGTAGCAGGCCTTGGCCTTGGTACACCGATGCCCTGGTGCCTGTGGCTCTTGACAAGTGAAGCACAACTTCCTCGTAATGAGGTCCCTCCTAGTCTCGTCATCCAATTGTCCTTTTCCTGTCCACTCCTTCTGCGGAGGCCTGATGTCCTTCCACCTCTATGGGAAAGTGGGTCTAGTAGGTGCAGGAGCTCTCGTCTTTGGAGCAGCATCTAGCATGTCTCGGGCTTGGCTAGTGGTGACCTGCAATGAAATTGGCCTGTATGCATGCACCCATCCTCTTAGTGGCTCAACGAACTCCTCTACGAACAACATAATCAGTCTCGCCTCTGAAATGTCTGAGACCATCACTGCGAGTCTCTGGAACTCAACTATATAGGCCTTTGCGCTGCATGTCTGCTTTAGGTTAGCCAACTCCTTGAAGTGCAACTCCGGATCTTTTCAGTCAAGCCTCTCCACTAACCTGCAAGTGAACTCGGTATAAGAAGTGATGGAAGCATGGACAAGTGTGATCAACCTGTTGACCACTCCGTGTCAATGACCCCATAGCAGTACACCCACTTTTTTGCAAAAGGGATATCGCCTGATCGATGTGTCTGTGCCATCCAACGATCATTATCAATCTATTCATCATGTTATAATGTAAACCCATTCTGCATGTATATGATGTAAATAATCTCAACATAACCGTGTCATGTATGTAACAACCTAGATAAACCTACATTTCTAGTGATGATCTCCATTATGAGAGGTTTTTTATCTCACTGATCCATTCTTGGATGGTCGACAAAGTTTTTCCCTCCAGTCTTACCCCAAAGCTGGAATGGATTTTGTTGCTAGGATTTTAGGTGAGTCCTAGTGTTCTAGATCGAGTCTATGTAAAAGTAATTTGGGAATAATCCTAACTATTTGGTTAGGTTATTTTATTACAAATTGCTTGGTCTGCTGAATTATATTTGTGTCGCAGAAATGGGTAGTGCGTGAGGGTCTTTTACAATGTTTTTTCCCCCTTATGATGTAAAAAATATGAAAATCATGATGCAAAGTGTCTTGAGGGTTGGAAAAATAATTTATCCCTTCATAGGTTAATTAATTAAATTTTCTGGGCCAAAATTAATTAAAATCATAAGCCAGAAATTTAATTAATTTTAAGTCCTAGGTAAATTTAAATTCTCCAAAGGAAAAATTTGTCAGTCCTAAAAAATTAAATTTTGAAAGGTCTCTGGACTAAGGTAAATTAATTATTTTGATAAATTTTAAACTTTTGATCTTTTGGGGTTAATTCAAATTCAAATTTTTGGGGAAATTAACTCAAAATTTCTATTTTTGAGTGAATTGAAATGCATTTAAATAAAAATTTCGAATTACCTCAAAATTTAAATATTTCGACGGATGAGATTTAAAGAAATTTTGATCTTCATCAACAGTCGAGATTATTTTGATGAGGATCATTCAAACTAGCCACTGGAGATTTTATCTTTAAATAGGAGGTCATTTGTTAGTCTATCTATCTGATCTTTGAGTCTTGTGCTTAGCAAGAAGCTCTGATGTAATTTTTTTCTCTGGATAATAAAGAAAGACTTTGGGTTTAAATTTTGCTAGTGTTACTCTTCATGAGAACGCTGTAAGATTTTTTATTTCATGCATAATTTTTTCTAAAACCATTGATGATAGATTATGAAGAGTGATTTGAATACAAGTATCTTTCTTAGTCGTTGGGGTATGAATAATAATTTAAATTTTGAATGTAAAAGCAGGTATCTCCATTTGTCTAAATTATATTCTTATTTTCTTGCTCTATTTTTAATGGTTGGATCGAGTTTTGTAGGGAAATCATGATTAGGATCATTGGGCATTAGGGGAAGTTATCAGTTGGACCAACCAACTTCTGATCTGTATTTCCTGAAGAGCCCGGTTAAATTAACTCTGCGCTTATCATAAGAATTTTTTTTGGTGATGAAAAAGGGTTTTCGAGTTAGCAATTCCTATTTTTTTCTTATATTTTTTAAATATTTTAATTTCTGTGTGGCATAATGATAGATCTGGCTACTTTGAGCCTTCAACTTGCAATTATTGTAATTATTTAATTGGATTTTTGGGGTTTTTAATTTCATCATTGTATATATCGTTTCTGGTTTTTTTTTTCTTTTTGCAGCTGTAGATCTGAAGGAGAATTTTTGTTTGAAGCCAGATCTAGGCCCTGAGGGTAAAGATTTGGCCTCAATATCACTTTGTAGGGATATTATTCAGAGAATTTTATAGTCCGAGGTTTTAAGATTTAAATTTGGAGATTTTATAAGTGTTTAAAAGACAAATCTGAAGTAGAAGAATATCATTTTAATAAAAAATTATGGGATGTTTTTTTAGTTTTCTGGTCTACCATTTTTTTGCTATGTTCTTTCCTTTCTCTGGAAAAATTCTAAATTGTTTTATTTCCTCATTTTTCCTGCTTGCGTGTTGGGGTTCTTCCATCCTTTGCATTTTACTTGCTCGCAACTCCCTTTCCTCTTGAAACCCTCATTGTCCCTGCGTTTTTTCCATCATTGCAGCCCCTACGCCTAGGCTCCACGCTATCGTCCTCCAAAGAAGTCGTCTCCATTCCTGTATTCCTCTTGCCGTCAACCTTAAGCTCCTCCTGTGGCCCTTCATCCCTGCTTGTTGCCATCTGCTCCTTAGCTCTTGTCGCCATTGAGCCAACCTGCAAGCTAAACTCTTAGCTCTTGTTGCGTCCCTCTCGACCTGCGACTCTCTCCAACGCTGCCTCCCTCTCGACCCGCGACTCTCGAACGCTGCCTCCTCTTCGCGCAGCCCTCGAAGCTCGTCATCTCGCGTCCTGCATCAAACCCGCAACCACTTGTTTCGACCTATATCTCCGCTGCTGCCTCTCCTTTCGACCTGTGTACAAACAAAAAATTTCAACCTTTTTTTTATGTTTTAGTTTCATTTAGTTTTCATAGGTTAATTTTTATGTATTTCAATTTGGTTTTAGGGTTTGTTTTTTTGTTTTAATTTTTGGTTTCTTTTTTTTACTTTTGTTTTGATTTTATTTGAAATTTGAAATTTTTTGTTTTATTTTTTTCTTGATTTTGTTAAAAAAAAATTTAAAATTTAAAATATTAAAAAAATAAAAAAATTATTTTTATTTATTTATCTTTTTTTTTTTTTTTTTTTTTTTTTTTTTTTTTTTTTTTTATATAAAAAATTTGTGACTTCGAAATTTCGAAGGAATTAAATCTGAAGGGGAACCTATGCTTTCACATTTAAAAAATTAAATTTTTATGTGGCCTGTGGCCCAATAAAAATTTTAATTTATTAAACCTTTTGATTTATATTTTTTTTCACATTAAAATTTTGTTTAAACATTTGCCACATTAAAAATCTTAGCATATAAAACTTGCCTAAGGAAAACATTAAATTTTTTTAACTAAGGTTCATGCTTGTGTTTTTATTTGTGTTAAAGGGTTTTTGACTTTGAAAATTTAAAAAGGAAGATTTTGTGGTATTGATATTTTTTTTTCTCTATGGTCAAACAGGGTTCATAATCGTTTAAAATCATATTTAAAGATTGACTATAGGAAAATTAACAAATTTCCTAGATCTTGGTCATTTAAATAAAATCATTTTAAATCTAGGATCATATATTGCTTAGCATTTAAGTTTCATAGTTCTTCATGGTATTTAATTGTTAGAATCTTTTGCATACTAAAGTTTTGAGCATTTTATATTTAACCGTTTATGATTGTCACTTCTATTTCATTCACAAATTTCTTTGAATAATTTGTTTTCATTTGGTTTATGGTTAATTGAATATTAAGGCACTGGTCTGAAAATCATTTCTGTCTTGTGGTTGTCTTATTTGTCTTAATTGTTAGATCTATCCATCTCAGTTAACTTGGACTTGTTTTATATTCGTCAAGTTGTTCATCCTTAAATCTCCTAGAGCTTGTGTTCCACAAGTTTCCTTCATTCATTTACCCCTAGGGACTACCCCCCTTGACTTGTCTAGGAGAGAGTCTAAACAGAGTGAGTAAGGATTAGAGTGACAACCCTTACTCTAAGCGTTGTCACGGTGCCTAGACACTTTTTGTGACAACACAACCCATGGCACCACCACTCCTGTGCATCCCCCTCAAGATGTAGCATGGAAAATCGAATAGCATTTATCTCCTTCATTGGTTCAGATTAAAATATGTATCTAGTTTCTCAACCCAAGCCCTCACGGAAGCCCTGACTGACCCATCAAAATTGGTCAATATCACCTTCCCTGCCAACTTCTGATTACCCCGACTCTGGTACTCTTGTCCTCCTTTGGATGAGGTTCCAATGCCTTTGTACTTCTCATTCAGATGACAATAATCTGCAAAAGTGAGGGTCCTCTTGACCCGGGGATCCTGTTGACTAATGATATCTGATGGTACAAGTGTCCTCTAGATCATCCTTGGGCATGGAGTCTTCATATAATCATCAGGTGCCACTCTAGTGGTCAACATTTCGCTCCATATGGGGATGCATGCTAGATATGAAGTGATAGTGTGCAAGAACTTGGAATTTGCATCAATCGACAAAAGACCAATGTTGTTAAAAGCGCGAGCGAGATTAAATCGGCGCGGGGAAAAAAGCGGAAAAAATCGAAAAAATCGGGAAAAAAGCGGAAAAAAGCGGGAAAAAATCGTTTGGTACAAAAATATTCATTTTTTTCATTTTTTTTCAATTTTTCATTATAAATCGCACTGCCCTGCCAGCCTGAGTTTTTTTCCCAAAAAAGCGGCAAAAAAATTTTAGCCCGCTTTTTTCTTATAAAAAGCGCAATTAAATCGGGCTAGGGAAAAAAGCACGATTTTTTGAAAAAAACGCGATTTAATCGTGCTTTTAACAACACTGCAAAAGACATATATCAAGAGTATCCATTCAAAATATCATCAAATGAAATAAAGTACAGAAACAAAGAAATGGAAATTTATTCTAAGAGCATAAATGACAATTTATTCATGAAATAAAACTACTTAAACAAAAATGGCACGAGATAAGGTTAGAAATATGATACAAAAAGATGTCCCATGGCATCAAGTGTCTTTAGTGAAATACATCTTGAGAACCTGCCTACTCACAGGCAAGTCCATAGGTTTTTTCTTTGATGTGCCTTGCCCAATTCTGACTATCTTGGGACTATGAATTGCCCCAATATTAACATATTTGTGGCCATCAAATATACCAAACCTCTTCTTTTTCCTTTTCTAACTATTGATGCGTTGAGGCTTGATCATGCTCAAAACTGGTGGTTCATTTTTTATATCTTTTTTCTTTTTTTTCGCTTTTTTTTTTTTCTTCTTTATTAGTTTCGATGGTGATGATGATGCATTTATTTCCTATCCTACTGCTTTGTCTTGAAAATGCTTTGATGGAAAATTTGAAGTATCCAATCTTTTTGAGCTATGCCTAATCTCTTCGTTTTGAATCTGTTCTGTTAAGGGGGGAAGGAAATTTGTCAACACTGCATCACTCCCTGTCTGGCATGATCTATAGATAATCTCATTGTTGGGTTTCCTTGGATCTTCAACATGATATCTTTTCTCTAACTCTCGATCAAGTCTGACAAAGGTATTATCAGGCATGGGGATGGTGGCATATGATAAGTCCATTTGAAGGCTGCCACCTAGATCTGATGCCCATTTTCTTGATAGGAGCATTCCCCATGAATCTGGGACATCTATCACAACAATATCCATAGTCATTATTCTATCTGTGTATGCAGCTAGGAAAACCTGTAAATCTTTAATTATTCCACACACTTCAATTCTTTTAGAATCCATTGAACATATGTTGTGATAGGGCCTAGAAACCCTTAAATTCAGTTACTCCATGACTTTCTTAGTCATGACTTTTGATGAAGCCTCTGAATCAAGCATGCAGATGTGTAAAAGACGATCATTCACTATCAAAGAAACATAAAATGGTAGATGATCTTCATTCCCCACATAACAATTCATACTTTTCAATACAATTTCCTCATCTTCTGGTTTGTCACTAGGCTTTTCTTCCCTTTGAGCAACTTCAATGGCACTTAGTAACTTGGCCCTTTGAGATGGTATCTTTAAAAGTTGTGTCACTGGAATAGAAACCTTTGCATTATTCACCCAATTTCCCAAGTCAAAATTCAATTCTGAAGTAGGAGGAGAAAAATTTCTTTGATTATTCTGGTCTTGTATATCCCTTCTCTAATAAGTCATCCCTTTGTGTTTTGCCATAGCAAGAATTTGTCCAGATGTAGGTTTTTCCCCAAAAATCTTAGTGACCTCGTCAAAATCTGCAATCATATTGTAAACCCCAAGATTAGGCTTATGGTCAATCTCTTGATTTCTCTCAAAGGTGTATATCTGATCCTCCATGCAGAACATATTGATTTGACCAGTTGTCCCTACATGTTCATCTCCTAACATGCCACTTTCCATGTTTCTCTTCACATATGGGCATGTGGCTTCTTCATGGAACTGATTACATGGCCTACAAAAAGGGGGAATCTGACCTACCATGTTTATGGATTCCAATGGATTTGGAGGCCTATGCTCCTGTTGTTTGGCCTACGTTGGAGTCTTTGCGCTTGTGATCTCTCCATGGCCACCAACCTATTTTGCACGGCTTGCATTTTTTTAATGTGATTTGCTTCCATGCTATTGATGAGTTGAGTTAATTCTTTAATAGGATCATGTGTAGTCTCTTGCTTGGCCTTGCCTTTGGAATCATTTGATTTTGATGGCCCTCTATTGATACCAGGAATTTCAGTTTTTCCTGATTGCTTTCTAGCCCTTTCTATCTTCAAGGCTTTAGATTGAACTACACTTAGATTCATAGGCTCCTTCCTCCTCAACTCATAGGCAGTGTCAACCCCAAAAGCATCTAGATATGAGCATAAAAGAAATTCATCAAGAGGTTTAACAGTAGCAGGCATGCTTTTTACTAATTCATTGAATCTCTTGTTAAACTCCTCCATGGTCTCATTCTCATTTTTCTTCATGTTACTAATGGCATTGATCAAATGCCTATTTTCCTTCTTCTCTCCAAACTTATCTAAAAATGCAGCCATAATGGCTTGTAAGAGTCGTATGAGTTAGCAGATTGCTCAGTGAGCCAATCAAGAGCATCCTCTTCTAAAGATAAAACAGAAAGTCTCATCTTCACATCCTCATAATTAGCAGTGTTACACCATTTAAAAATACAAACATTAAAGTTTTTCACATGTGATGTAGCACCAATGGCTTTGTTACCTTGAAAGGAAGGCAACTTTTCAATAACCTTGTCAGGGATATTGTGAGGATAGCCATTTATGATAGTGAAGTCACAAGGAGCAAAAAGATCATTCATGATGTTAGGCTCTACTTGTTCTTGAAAAAGCAAATGAATATTATAAATAACCTATTGCCCAAGACTAGCAAGAGCTCTACTACGAGAAAGTCTATTCAACCTCTCTCTAAAAACCCTTTCAGGATCAAGAGAGGGGCTAACTAGACCACTTGAGTTTCTCCTAATAGAGACTCTTGCAAAATTTGGATTGAGTGGAGTCGCCACTTGAGCAAGAATCTAAATCCAAAGTTCAAAATGCTAAAACCAAAAGGTTAGTCGATTTTTCCTAGGTACAAAAAGACTTGTCCCAGGTAATGGTGCCAAAGATGTTGACTGATGATATCTGATGGTACAAGTGTCCTTTGGATCATCCTTGGGCATGGAGTCTTCATATAATCATCAGGTGCCACTCCAGTGGTCAACACGGCCAATGCCTCATACTCATCAATCCCATCTGTGAAGGATCTAATCAAGTCAGTGAAGGGATCAACCCCTCTCATGCTATAGCTCCTTAGTAAAGCGTGGCATGGTAGGTCTGTTGGTTTGGCCATACGTATGAGTGGGTTGCTGGTTTGTGCAGTGATGTATGTGGTGGTTCCCCTCTCCTGTGCGAGAGACCCTTTCCCCATCGTTGGCTCCTTCATGGGGTCCCTCATGCATTTTTTGTAACTGGAGCTCCATCATCCCCATCATTTGCCGGTTTAATCTCACTAGCTCCTCTAATAGGGGGTCACGTCCACCCTGTCTAGGCTGCTCATCACCACCAGGATCTCCCATGAAGTCCCTGGTGTTTTCAAGCTTTGTGTCTGAAAAGTGCTCGAGCTCGTCCCCTCTACCATGACCCCTTCCGCTACCTCTGCCTCTACCTTTGGTTCTGTATATTGCTCCACCAAATGGCCCTGTCATCATCTGTTCTCATCCCCACAGCTGGCCAAGAACATGCTTTGATACCACTATAATGTTCTAACCTGAAAATTTACAGTGGAATACCAAAACATGAACTAGCTACAACATAAATTAATGTGCGAAATTTGGAAAACACATGCAATTACAAATCAGAATTCCATTGGGCAGAAATAAGGAATCTGAGCCATTTTATTAATTCTCCATGGAAAATATGAGTACAAATTGGATGGAAAGTGTGCACTTGGGCTTGCTACAACAAGCAAGCAAATACCCAAGTGAAAATAAGTGATTTTCTCCTCCTAAAATGGCCCGTTTTGGCTGTGCGTTCTACCCAAAAAATTCAGAAACTGCTGCTAGAGGCAACCTGTAGTTTGGGGCTCCAAAACTCCTCCAAAATTTTTGCAAAATTAAATATAAGCTGCTTGACACCAAGCCAGCAAAACCCATAAATGTTTTGGGCTAATTCTCACCTCCTGGAATTCCCCAAATTTTGAATGAATACCCCTCTGATTGGTTTTACGTCCCACCCAAGAAACTGCTGTGATTTTGGTCTTGGCTCCTTCCTTGAATTGCTGGAAAAACCTCTGTCAATCCTCCCTAAAGAAAAGAGTGAAATCCTCTGCTCAAATCCAACCTAGCTCCAGCTCAAGTATGCTCCATGATTTCTGCCCAGGAAGACCCCTACGTAGGCCCAAGATATGATGAATTCAACTCTCATAAGAGAAACAATCTCCAGCCCTAAGAAAGCTCGCCCCTCCGCAAGGAAAACTTCTGCAATTAATCTCAGTGAAGCTCCCCTG
>APFE031155847.1:62567-122342 GCA_000404065.3 Pinus taeda | reverse complement strand
ATATATATATATACCTTGACGACTCCCCGCACCCCCGAAATTTCCCTAAAATTTGAGGGTACTCCCACACGTCCCCCTTGTGCGTCTCCCCACACCCGCGTCTCCCCGCACCGGAGTCTTGGTGGAACATTGATTAAATGCCATATAAACTACCAATGTACCTGTAAAATATTGTCATGTTAATCTTTGCTGTTTTTATTTGGTGTGATACTTTCTCATTCTCATATGGAAAATTTCCAGCATCAAGGTTCTTCGACTTCTATTCAAATGGAGTTGGAAAGGTTGAGATCAGAATACAGCCGGTCTCTGCACATGATACAACAGTGGCAACAAGTTTATCAAGACCTGCACTACTTCTGTGTCACTGAGCTTATGGGTGATAATAAAGCTGGAGAGGATGGCGAGGAAGCTGATAGAAACAATGAGAAGGGAAAAAAGGGAAGAGGGAAGGCTACTGGAAGGAAATGAATGCAACTTGTGGGTTGTCTGTTAAGCATGGACTATGTTTTCATCAAGGGGCATGCAGATCCACAGTTTTGTAGTCAAGTGAGGTTGATTCATGTTTATTCATTCTAGGTGATTACATTTATAATTTTATTCTATTTTTATGCCTTTGGGGAGTAAATGTTATTTGTGCATACCCCACTTGGCACATGTATTGAGTAAAGGTCAATACCTAACAAGTGAAAATTGGTCATAGGATGGTACACAGTCTTGCTTAACCCTTGTATTAATAGGTATGCTAGTGCCCAAGTTTCTTTACAAGGAGGAGAAAACATAAGAGGAAATTTTAATTCTGATTATCTGCCTAGAAGAATTTTCAGTCCAGTAATTTTTATATATATATTTCTAACTATCACATCTGTTGCGATTTTTGAAATGGGCAACTGCTGCCGGTGAGCTTGTTTTTTATCTTTCAAGAACCAGCAGTTGGGATCAGAAAATCACCAGGTTTGAGTTGTAGTGCATTGAGCATTGTGCCTCCGCTATCTATATACACTAGATTGTTACAATATTGCTTGGAGAAAATAACATTTAGTGGATCATAAAAAAAGATCATTTGAGTTGGGATCTTGAACATTATTCCATTGATTTTTTCTACACAATCTTTGTTATTGTCAATTAATAATATTCCGTTTTTTTATTTTAAAGCTGTGAAATTCCCTGTATTCTGGGCAATTTCAATGATTACAAGCCCTTCCACTCTTCCTTTTATATACTATTAGTTTATCTCTATTCTGATCATGTACCTTTAATGAGCTTAACATCGTATTGAAACGAGCATCTGAGTGGGAATATTCAGTGGGAGAGCACTAGAATTTCTATTTAAATAGTAAATCAACATGAGCTCATACGCTTGATATTGTAAAACTATCTTTGATTTAGGGCTGTCATGCACTATTTTGTGAGTTGAGTAGATTTAAGTAGATTATATTTTGCAGTATATTTATAGTAAAGAAAAATGACATTTTTTGAAAGTGGATCAGATGTTACTTCAAGATACTCTGGTGTTTAGTCAGTTGTGGTAATATTAGCCTTTCGTTTAACAGAATATTTAAGCCAGTCATGAATTTGATTTAATTTTCATTTGGTGTGAAATCACCTTGTTTCACTACGATTATCATTTTACTACATTTTGAAGAATATTTATAATAAAGCAAAATGATATTTCTTAAAAGTGGATCGGAAGTTACCTTAAGATACCTGGTGTTTAATCATGTGGTGATATTAGCCTTTCGTTTAACAGAATTATTAAGCCAGTCATGAATTTGATTTACTTTCTATTTGGTGGGAGACCAACCTTGTTTACTGACAATTATCATTTTACTAATTTTTCCAAAATAAGCTTTTATATCTTTCAGGTTAAAAGGTGGCTTTATAGCTAGGAGATTGGCATAATTAAAAACATGCACTTCTTGAAAAACACTATCTTAAATGAAATATATGCGCATCTGCAGTTAGTCATAGTATTCGTGGGGTTGACACAACAGATTCTATATGGAAACGGTATATTTATTGTTGGTTTGATTTTCCGTAGTGTTTTTGATGTTTTGAAGGGTTTGTTTCATCTCCAATAATGTTGGTTGTTTTCTTACATAAAGGTCTTTTATGCAGGATTTCACTTTTCATTTGGTAGTATTTTTCAGAGTTCAATTACCATATGCATTTCGTTAATATTCCATTGAACTGACATGTAAAATTTATTATTGGTTTGATCACGTCTTCCTTTAATAGCTTGTGAACTTTGAGCACAATGGATGCAAGTTGACGTCATGTTTGAAACTGACCCCAAATTCACACATGGATTTAAAGGTTAAATGTCGATGGGGCTTATCTTTGATTGAAAGGATAAATGTCGATGGGGTTATCTTTGATTGAGGTTAGCTATTGAAGGGTTAAAGTTAATCCAAAAAAAAAGAAAAGAAAAAATCAAACTCAAAAAATGTTAAGATGAATCAATGTTTTATACTTTAATGAACCTCCTCGGTGACATCCCTTCTTGAAACACATGGATAGACATGCCATTGAAACCTTGCTCAACTTTTCTCATACCCTTGGACCCTCAACAAACACCATCAAAAGCATAAAAATGTCTTAGACGCTTTGAATATACATACAATTAATCTTAAATAAACACTTTAATGGAGAACTTGATGATGACCTACATGATGAAAACCTTTAATTCAATTTGATTTAAGTTTTTTTTATAGGGGCTCTATTTAGAGTACCTTTTACAAGGGCTTGAAGAGTTGACAAGACTTGGAAGTATCTCATATTCATACCCTCCTTTGTTAGCATTTCAATGTAATGGTTATGAGATTTTATTAAAACATGGTGTGGTCTAAACCAAAGGACAATTCCTACAAAGTTTATTAGAGATTTCAATAGTTGAGAACATCTTCCCACCCCATCTCGAATAGGTGAAGATTCCATAAGTTATGTTTTATCCTTGCTGGCCCTCATCCCCTAGACTACATGAATAAACCTATGAATTGATTACATGATAGACAATGCAAGAATTGCGTGCTTAATGTAACATACCAATTCACTTCATGTTTAGTTGAGGATACATGGTATTAAATCTTTTCCTTCACCAATTGAATGATTAGTTTTGATACCATATATTACCCTCCCAATTTAGAATTAAAATGAATTTGAAAATTTCTTCTAATTATTTATTTACATACCATGAATATATACTCAAAATTCACCAATTTTCTATTCACTAGTCATAACCAAGTTCACTATTTGTAAATTCATAATACCTTGAAAGTAATTTTATATTACAAAATGCAATAAAAGATTAAATATATATATATATTCAATCTTTAATTATTTAGTAAAAAATTTAATTGCATATGATCCACAATAATATTTGGTTTTTGATGTTTAACTAAAATTTAAAAGAAAACACTCGATATTTAAAAGCATTCATAAGGCTATACGTTCAAACATAAGATTTAAGATAGAAAAATACTTGGATTTAAACTCATGAGAAATGCAAATTTTGATGTTTTTAATTTCCTTAATTGTAAAATTTGAATATCTAATTAAAACATAAGATTTAAGATAGAATAATGTTTAGATTTAAACTCATAAGCAATGCAAATTTTGATTAATTTAATTTTCATAATTGTAAAATATGAATATCTAATTAAAACATGATATTTGAGTTAAAATCCTGTCCATATTTAGTTATCACTGAGTAAATTTTTAAATATGAAATTAAACTTGGATTCAAGATTTAAAATCACATACCGTTAGCACTTAGGCTGAAAATGAAAATTTAAATATGAAATGAAAGTTGGAATTCAAAGTTGGAAACACATTGCCCATAAATACTTGTGACTGCAACAATTCATTCCATCCATTATTTTTAACAATCCATTCTCAGGTATCATTACTATAAAAGCTGAAAAATATGATTAAACTTTTGTTTTATCTACAAATTGTTTCATGATAACAACTACAAAATATTCATTTTATGTCAATAATTAATACACTCTACAAACGTTTTGCGGACATATATTTTATTACAACCATTGACACAATTTTACAAACACTTTGCAAGTATACATGCTATTTCAACTATTGATATCTTTCTACAAACATTTTGTAGGCATCTTTTTATTTCTGCTATTAACATTTTTCTGCAAACATTTTGTAGGGATTCAATTTATTTAGCCGTTGACTTCTCTCTTCAAACACTTTCTAATACATGGACAATAAAAAACGAAGGGAATTCCTTGTTACACCCAAAAAGTAGAGAATCTATTTAAATATGATTCTCTAATAATGCATAACCCTTAAATCACACAAGAAGTTTAGAAGGAAGTAAATATGATTATTTTATCAAAGCTTATGTTGAGAAATCTAGAGGCAGCAATATGCGATTTCTCTTGCAATGATAATTGTTTGTGATGCAATTTTACTTGATCTTTATTAACTTATTTCTTCCACTTGATTATATTAATGTTTTCTATCATAAAAAACCACCAAATTATAAATAACAACGAGATAAAGGACACAAGATGTAGGCTATTAGCAAAGGCAAAAACCTCTCCAACTTGAGAGGAAAACCCACATAATTCCTCTTCTTATAGAAACATCAATTGATGAATTTTAAGACCTAGACCCTTGACCCAAAACTCCTCCAAGATCAAGTCAAACCTTGCTTTCTTCTTGTCAAGTCAAATAAAGTCAACCTTGACTAGGAACTGCTGCAACTTCTCCTTCTTCTTGACCTTAGCCTTGCAAGACTAGACTGCTATCTTCTTGCAATACTCGGCCTGCTAATTGGATTGGGAATACTCAACTGGGCTATTCAACAACTTGGGGCTGGGTGAAACTTCCTACAACTTTTGCACGTGTGAGGTGATTAGGGCAATTTTAGCCCCCCTTCTCCTTCGCTTGACTAGGGCCCTTCTCTTCATGACTTTGACCTTCAAATATGACTGTTATGGCACCAAGATTTGACTTCTAGAGATGACTGTAATTCAGTCTTAGGTTCTGCAGTGGATGCCCTAGCTTCAACGCGCATGTGTGAGATCTTTAGCCCAAAAACAGTCCTGAAAATATGCCTCTTCCTCTTCACTTTGATCTTCTCTTTCCTTCCTTGATTTCAATGCTCTTGGACGAATTTCTTGTGAGTGATATATGCCCCAAAGGTGGCGGGCTAGTCTTGAATATATGTCTTCTAGTCACTTCAAAATAGCCGACTTGTCACTGTCTCTAGGCTGACTTGTCACAGTTTGGAAGGATGACTTGTTGCTAGTATTTTTGACTTGATCTTGGAGGGTTTCTTGACTCTATTTTGCTAAAATAATTTTCCTTGTACATTATGTAACTTGCCCAAATGAGTCTTCAATACATGACAATGACTCAATTGACTTTATGACTCAATGACCAATCATAAGAGTTCACAATGGGAGCTTGATCTACAAAATAAAATTCCTTGAGCATGAAACCCACGCCTCAAGCATAACAAGATAATTTTATTTTGCTTCTTTACATTAATTACATAAAATCATGATTGCATATATAATTATGAAGACCGAACCTAGTTACATATTTCAACAACTAACACTTCGGAAACACCTTGGAGATGCACATGAAACACACGGGAAGCTTGTAGCAATCATTCTACAACTTTCATAGTTAATACTTAAATTCCTAGATAATATTGAAAGATGCTAAAGCATCGGGCTTTCAATTTTTCTTCTTCTTTTCAAGCCATTACATTCATTGTTTCACTTGTAGCGATAAATAATAATCTTTTTGGTTTCCAAGCCATTACCTTAATTGTTTCACTTATAGCCATTATTGATATACATCATAATCAATGAAAGCAAGTCTATAAATAAGTCATTCTACATAAAAATAATCCTAATTTGAGATTGTAAGAATTGTTCAACAAATCAATCGAGGAAAAACTCTTTTCGACCCAACCATAGGCATAGTTGCACCAAATTTCCTACCACTGGCCACCCCCAAGCCATGCCATGATACCACTAGGGTGAAAAACTAAAACCATTCAATTTTCTAAGAATAAGAATGATTAACATCCGATTGGTATGAGTTCCACCATTATTTTCTTCTTGTTGATTGCAGGGTTTCCACAATATCAAGTGCTTTCTTTGTTGGTTCAATTAACACTAGAGTGAACAACATCTCTACTACATGGTCCCTCAACTGCTCCCCTGCTTCATGCCCATCTAACTTGTCCAACCAATGCATTAATTGCAACCCTCATTGTTTGCAAACGTAAAAGTCTTTCCGTATTCATTTTTGGCTGTCAAAATAAGCTTATCATTTTACAATATTGCAATTTCATGGCTACACACAAAAATATGGCTTGTCTCACTATCCTCTCTTCTTTTCTCTTCTTTTTCCACCCTAAAAAAATGGTCTCTTTTTCCAATTTGAATTCCCTTTTTCTTCACGAGTTAAAAGTTAAAAGATTAATTAACAAAACTAGTCACAAAACATTAGTTTAAAGAAGTTGAGAGACGATTCTATAAGAATATAAGATGAAGTCTAGAAAAGGCTATATTATTCTTTAAACTAGGGTTTAGGCCCATAGTTATATTCTAAACGCACACTGATTCAAATAGAATGGGGAAGGAGGTAGAAGTATAGGTATCTAAACATAATATTTCCTCATTTTGCCCCTTTACCATTTCTCCACTTGTGATATTATGGTCTCTCTATAAGCACTCATGCCTCAATTGGTCGGTGAATATTCTCATTAATCAATAGAAGACATTTATATTGTTTTGTAAGTTTGAACCAGTCAACTTGGGATAATAATACAATAATTATTCCAACAATAAGCATATCAGATAAAATAATTATAAGTTCTAAACATGGAATCAAAATGGGGATATCACACTTAATTATGAATGCTTCCTTGATTTGGGATTTTTCATTGTTATTTATAGAGAGGGGTGTGGGGGAGGGGAAGGGTGGTGGAATGGTCTAGATGGAGTACTTCTTAGGAGAGGTCCCTATATCTGAGAATTGAACTTTGGATGCCCATAACAACGTCTTTTTCTCTCATTTTCTCTATGCTTATGATTGCACCTTTTTGGAGTAGTTAGAGGTGAGCGTTATGTTGCTTTCCTCCTTGATGCTTCAAATGTCAACGGTGTGTTTGTGGTATTGGGAGCTTTAATTTTCTTGATTTCCTTTGCATCATCCTTAATTATGAAATCTATTTTTCCTTTGAGGCAATGTTGGACCATAATCTATTGAACTTACCAATTAAATCCTGCTCTAAGAGGAAGACAATTTTTTCAATGAGGTTCCAAATTTGAGATAGTCAAGATGTGGATGGAGTAATTTGTCTTCATAGACTTATTTGAGGGCACTGATTGCTTGGCGAGGGTTGTGATCATGCTAACTTCCTTGAAACAAACACATTAATTTTTTCATTCCCTTTAGATGATCCTCGTTGAGGTGATGCAAAGGATTCCATGATAGATTCTAACTTGGATCATAGTTAATCATGCCTTAGGTGACCCCCAATCATTTTGGGGCTTTAGAGGCATCAACATCATTCCTCTTGCAATGTTGTCATTTAGTCTAGTGTAATTGCAATCTTGAGGACACATATAGGGGGTGGCTTCACGTGATGTTGGTTAGGGAATGAACCACAACCATGCATAGGAGAGACAATTCTCTTCCATTATGCTAACTGCATTGTCACACAAATTTCCTTGATAGTTCTCCTTATTTGTGAACAAAATATATTTTTCATTGTTATCCTCCCTCAAATTCCATTGGAAATAAATTATTGTCCTTCTTGAGATTCAATTGTTATCATTGCAGTTAATCCCACCTTAGGTGCCCTTATATCATTTTGGGGCTTTAGAGGCACTGCCATCTTTCCTCTTGCAATGTTGCCTTTTAGTCTACTGAGGTTGTAATCTTAAGGATGCATTTAGGGGTTGGCTTCATAGGATGATTGATTTTTGAACTATTTTGGATATTACATTGGACAATACATAACAACATATTTGTGAAAATAAATCGATAACTTTATTATGAAGGGTTAATTCCTTTTAGATTCTAGATTTTTGTATTATTGTTTTGTTAGTTATGCATGCAATAGATAATATGTGGAAAATAGAGAATAGGTAAATGCAATCAAAACCGTAATGAACACCAATATATGCTATAGGAAACCCTTTTGGGACAAAACCATACTGAAAGATGAGGCTACTATACTCTCCTTTGTCTAGACAAAACACTCTTTGTGGAGTTACTTGTTTTGATTTTCTAGGTCACCTACTAGAATAAAAATTTTATTCACCTAATAACTACTTCAATGATCAACTAAACATTAGTTTCACATAGAAATAAATTTATATCATTTAGAAAATTATATAAAAGAAAAATATCAACTAATAAACATTAAAGAGCAGTAAAGTAACCATGAAACAAAGGGACACAAAAAATTAGGCACATAGCAAGGGAAAAACCCATAAATCTTTCCTTATGTGAGAGAGAGAGTTCCAAATTCATTATTACATCATAAATATCCCTAGCGGAAAATAATAGCCAAACCAATAATCAAGATTGTGATCAAGTTCCATGCCAAAAATCAATTTCCTGAAATTTCGACCCTCCCTAGATTTTCAGCCTCCTTAAATTTTGGCCCTCCCATAATTCCTTTGGATCAGAGATGCATGTGACAAAATTTATGTGCCAAAATGAGGAGAAATGATCTCCTTTATGTTACCTTCGAGTAGGGATTGAGTGGTTGTATCTTAGGGGCCCAACCGACTTAATAAATTTGGAGGCAAATTTAAAAATTCATATTTCCATTTCCATTTCAAGAAGAAAATACCGACCATGGCTACCATTTTTTTCCAACACTCACTCTTAGCCAGGGAGGTACTTTTTCATTTTCTCTCTCAAGATCAATCTTCCCGACCAATCATAAGTCTCACAACCCACAACCTAAGGAAGATATCACAAATAAAAATATCTCTCTCTCTTTCAAGGTCAATCTCCCCGACCAATCATAGGTCTCACAACCCACAACCTAAGGGAGAGATCTTCATTCTCATCATTTGGAAATATACATAACATCCATCTCAAATCATCTCTTCGACCAAGAGGTCTCTTGACACACAACCTAAGGGAGGAATCAAGAATACATCTCCCAGTCCACAAGGTCTCATGAAACACAACCTACAGGAAGAATCAATAATACATCTCCTAGACCACAAGATCTCAACACACAACCTACAAGAGGAATCAACGATACATCTCCTCGACCGTAAGGTCTCACGACACATAGCCTACATGAGGAATCAACAATTCATCTCCCAGACCACAAGGTCTCACAACACAGCCTACATGAGGAATCAACAATACATCTCTTGGACCACAAGGTATCACGACACACAACCTACATGAGGAATAAAAAATACATCTCCCAGACCACAAGGCCACACAATACAAAACCTACAGGAGGAATCAATAATACATCTCCTAGACTACATGGTCTCACAACACACGACCTACGGAAGATGGTTTATAATATGATGCTATGCAATTCTCCCTCTTCAAGGAGATTCTCAGTCATCCAAGTTCCTTTATGCCAACAACAAGTTCAATATCATAAATGTAGCCACGGTGGACCTCAGTACTTTAACAATCATTTCAGAAGACAATGACATTCAATTGTTTATTCAACTTCAGCCAGAGCTTCTCTCATAAGAAAACATCATTAGCTATTAGTAGACAATAATAGACTTCAGCATCAACTTCTTTTAGAAGAAATCATCGACATTCATTTAAGAGTCCAATAATAAGTGGCTTCTCACAAAAGCGAGTATTAGTATCCATAATCAAATGTGATGGATAATAAGTGGTTTCAGTGGAAACAAACATTATCAGATAGATAAAAAAATCAATCACTATCAGAGTCTTGTGGTTTCTTCAAATAATTCATGATGGACCTACAGTCCATTGTGCCAAGTTCACGCCTAAAAATCAACTCCCTCTTACAAAAAAGTCCTCTACATAGCAGAAAAAGTTAAGGGATCATCTTTAACATATTTATATCAACATCCGTTTTCAAAACGTCTAATAAGCTTCTTAGAAATGTGCTTCAATAAGGATAATATTGTTTTCTCCCTTTGAGTATAGAGCCTATCACAAGTCTTTTTGTCACATTGTTCTTCCATTGTTTCCAACGATTTTCCACGCCTTGGCAGTCTTCATTATGTACTCGCAATCTTCACGAGGAGGCTATGGAAGAACAAGAACAACCAAACAAGCCAAAAGACTCATAATAAAATATTCAATAGAAATAATCAAGATAATGCTTATCTTTTGAGATTGTGTCAACTCCCTCTTAATCTTAGCCTACATAGATGGAGTCAATCTCATCACATCATCAAGGAGTCCATGCTATTGTCAAAGAGTTGACATCATTAAGGAGTCCACATCATCAAGGAGTCCATGTCATCAAGGAATCCACATCATCATTAAGGAGTTCTCATCATCAACAAAGAGTTCACGGAATCCAAGTCATCAAGGAGTGCATATCATCATCATCAACATCAAGGAGAATTATCACAAACTCCATATCATCATCATCATCATTATATCATCACAGATTTCATTTCATCATCAAGAGTTTGACCATATAATCACCATATCATCATCAAGAAGATGATATTCTCCATATCACTAAAGAGTTCATATAAGTAGTACATATCATCTGCATTATCAGAGAGTCCATATCATAATCAAGTCAAAATCATTATCATCAATGAGTCCACATAATCAACGAGTTCATATAATCAATGAGTTTGCATTATCATCGTCATCAAGGAGTCTAGTCCATTTCATCATCAACGAGTCCATGTCATCAGCGAGACATGTCATGAATGAGTCCACATTATCATCATCATCAAGAAATCTAGTCCAATTCATCATTAATGTGTCAGCATTATGGCTAATGTGTTGTCCTTGATGGAAACTTGCATGTCAAATATGTTATTGATGTCAACCTAGTTATAGTATGATGATTATGGAACTAATCCAGATGACATGAATATTGGTATAGGTGTTGCAGAAATGAGGAAGTGTATTGACAGTCTTGTCACCGAATTACTTTGAGAAAACGTGAAAGTGGGAAGTTTGCAAAATATACATGACCTCTGTGAAGAACAATCATGGACATACACAAGTTTAATGAACACAAATCAGGTACATGATCCTAACCATGGAAAATAGAAAACCAAGAGCTATTACCATGGTAATCGCCCATAGTATTGTGTCGAAATGTCTTTTTACATTAGAGGAATTTAGAGGTTCCCCCTAAGGAAAATATATAGTCAAAATTCATTATAGGGGAACCAATCACATTTTAGGAGATGACATCATCCCTTGTGGTTGAGGTGGCATTACTAGAGTCAAAGGCACTTACTTGTCACATTCCCAATGGTCCATAAAAACTCATGATTAACCATGGTAGTGCTCTAAGTACTTTTAAAGTTATAAAGTAAAATACTCATAATAAATGTCATTTCACACTTTTAGAATAAAATATTGTTATTGTCATTTCATATTTTGGAAAGAACAAGGATGTCCCTATACAATCTTCATGTCCTTACATTTCGATAATATTATTATATATATTATATATATATATATTAATATATATATATATTTTATTAATCATCTCATTTGATTTAATATTACAATTCATCAAATTAATTATAAATATATCTATACATATGAAAAAAATAAAATAAAAATGTTACTTGTAATTTTAGGTATAATCAAATCTATGAATAACATTATTATGAAATAATATCAACATAATAAAATAAAGAAAAATATATTAGTTTTTGTATGATTTATGGTTTTTTTAATAATTGATCTTACAAATTATCTTTTACTTGAAGTTGAATAATAATGTAAAATTTATTGTTATTATCTTTGTAAACAAATCAATGTGATAAGGATTATAAAAATATATATATTTTCCAAGTAGAAATAATATTTATTATTATGTTAATTACAATAATAATTTTTTATTAAAATTTTAATGATTAAAAAGTGAAATTCAATTATTGATCATACAAATTCGTTTATATTTAACTTGAAATTATAAAATAATATTCAAATTGTGTTGTGATGTTTATCTTAAAAAATCAATAATATTGATTTCTTACATATATATTTTACATTTAATTTAAACTAGTGAAATAATTTTTTAAATAGTTATCTATGTTATAAAATAACTTCAAAATGTGTCATGTGTTTGGATACTTCCTCCATCTATGACTCATGCTAAAGTCTCATCATCAATATAGAAGTCATGCATCCCTCATTTATGTTATTGAATTTTGTTTTCATTTTCTTTAATATCCGACTTGATTAATGATGTGATATTCCTTTTGTATGTAGTAGCAGCTTTCATAGCTTTGTGTATTACCCTATTATTATTTTGTTGCTTGGAATTTCCTTCTTGCCTCCACTTTCCAAGTCAATGACTCTCCTTTTCATCCTATTTTACCTCCCTTAAAATGATTGCATATAAACTCTAAGAATAGACAAAACACTTTATACACCTGCATTGATTAAGAGTTTGCAATAGTCAAATGAAGAATATACAAAAGGATATTGCATAACTTTCCCTTCTCAAAATATGAAAATTGAAGTTAAAGTGTGGCTGTATCATCATAAATTTCATTGGGAGTATGATGTCATCTCATGAACAAAGGGAAGAATAATGGCTCGTATGCCACTCTACCTCCACCCGTGGCCTCCATTACCTCTTCATTATGATCATGCATTGGAACCACATGGGGTGGTACGATGGTGTTAAACCAACTCTTCCCTATTGATGTATTTGGCTATTTGGCACTCCTTCTCAAACATAGGTTATAGAGTGGGGAAATAAAGTTATTACAAATCCTAGGATAGTAGTGAATATGCTTCATATTCTAAATATTTTTGGAAAAATACATTGCTTGCATGATATATTCTAGATCTAACCCGAAGGACATGTTAGAGAATGTGGTTAAAATAACATACTTAACAATCCAATGGTTAGGAGGCCATAAATAATTTGAAACATTAACCAAGAAAAGGATTCTTGAACTTATTTATTGCATGGACCAAGTTGTTGGAGATGATCTCCACCTCATTGAAGATGGTTTTGTTTTCATAAAGCCCTAGAGCACAAGGATCCAATCTTGTAGAAATGTGTTATGTCCCTCTCTATATGATATGCTCATTAGGACCATGGAATCTTACTAACTAACAACTTGAAACTCTAAGTGGAGTACCACCCTTAGCTAAATTCCTCAAATGATTTGGTGTTATCCCATCACTTCACTAGTGTTTTATGGGTCATTGGTTTCTCTATATGCTTCCAACCACTCTCATATAAATTTATAAGTGGGAGTGGGAAGATTATACATCCATTGTATGCTAGCAGCATAAAAAAACCAATATATTTATGTAGTATACATATGTATGATCTACGAATTGTTCCATCTGATATGGGCAAGGGAAAATGTAGGGTTTGGTTCAAATGTTTAGTGGATGTGTAATTGTCAAACCATATCACCATGATCCCTTTCTCCTTTAGGCATGGGTTTCTCTAATACAATTTTGGGTTTAATAAGAGGTCTGGCCACTTTATACATCTAGTAGAGTTGCATAAATGAACCATAAGTGGAAAGCTCTTGTGTGAATTTAATATCTCAATACACGATAATAGTTGTTCAATGAACCTTGTTATAGATGGCCTCTAATATATGTTGGTTTCTACACTTCCACTTCCTTTTTTTTTCTTTCTAGATGCCATTATGTGCACAATATTACAAAAATTGGATTTTATTTAATAATAAAAATAATTTATTTTCACCAAAAACTTGAATCATAAGCATTAACCAATATAATGAGGGTAGTGAAACACTAAAACATGGGTGTGTTTCTCTATGAAAGGTTCTTCAACGCTTTTGATATTTGTGCAAAACAATTGAAATAGTTTAACAACTACAATTTTTAAACTAACCACTATCAATGAAGATTGAATATGATGAACCTATTCATAAACCTCTTAAACAAACATTCTCTAATTGATCCCTTTGTTCTTAGGTTGGACGCATCCTCTATCTAATCTTTGATATATGATCAAATTGTGAAGGCAAGACTATGATCCCCAATGTTGCACCTTTTCTTCATGTTCTACCAAAAATTAATTCCAGCATTGCCAAAACGCATCATTGGTATTAAAAACTCTTTTCTTGGATGGCTACATGCGATGATGCTTTGGTGATTCAGTCTTGATGTGGTTTCCTTTTCTTGGAATGTTGTGACCCCCAAACATTCTAATCCCATGTTTTCACCACGCATTGTCTATATATGTTGACTGTGTTCAACATTCAAGGCATATCTAAAACCAAATTACTCACAATCATTCACCAATCACCATGAAATTAACAATTTGTATATCAATTATTAACTATCAATTTGAAAATTAAACTTTTTGAAGTGGACTCCATAGTAGACAATTTTAGTTTGATGTTTTGAATCTATTAACCAAATTCATATCAATCCAAGAAGGAAGGAAAGAGAAGATATTAATCCAATATGGTGGGGGGTGGGGGGGGGGGGGGGTGTGTGTGGGCGGGGTGGTGTTGGGTGAGAAAAGAAGGAGAGAATGGTTGGATTAGAGAAAAAACCTAAAATATAACAAAATATTGCATTAATGATACACTATTAAAGAACAACATTATTTGAATGAATCATTCTTTGTGTTGATTTTCATGGATAGTATAGGAAAGTTTTTTGATCAAGTTTTGTAATTTTTCATCATACTCCCAAAAGATTTCTCCAACCATTTTCTTAGTATCCTTTAGCTTAGTTGAAATTTGTTGTTCAATGTTTATGGAGTCTAGAACTTTGCTATAATTCACACCTTTAATTCATCTAAGGACATAGATTCACCTCAGGGATAAATCTATATGAACTTAATGCACCAATGTAGAATCTTCCAACTATAAGGATTTTTTGGATAGATAAACTTCCGCCTGTTGAAGATTTTGAAAGATACCTTTTAGGAAGAAGATATGGTCCATCTAGTACTTTAGGGAAAGGATCGCTAGATGACCCTTCCCCAACAACCATTCTAGCACACACTTGGAGTCCTCATAGACATGAAGAGAGGTAATATTAAGTGAAGTTGCAAAATATAAAATGACCCATGCAACAAACACCTCTACTTTGATGTTTAACCCAACACCAGAATTCAAACAAATATGGTAAGACACATTGCAAGGAAGGAAACAAATGGTACCCCCTCCATAAGCCCTGGATTGATATGCTCCATCAAAGAAGCCAAGATTTGTAGATAGTGGACTAGGAGGGAAATGAAAGGATCAACTTCATGGCTGCTTCCAAGGCTTGACTGATCCAAGTGGATATTGGTGGCCACCTTGTTGGAAATACTAAGAGGGGGGATGAATCAATATTTCTTTTCAATTGTTACTTTTACTAGTTAAATCAGTTATATTTAGAACACAAAATTAACATTAGGAATAAATACTTTTATTAATATAATTTTTACAACAAATCAAGTACAATATACATAGGGCTTCAACCCGTTTCCAAGCACCAACTTGGTCTTTTGTGAGGCTCCAAACTCTAGGGAACCACCCCTGTCTTGTCAAGGCACCAACCTTGGATTTAGAAGCACCAACTCCAAGGATACCAATCCTTCCAATTATGAGGCACCAACCCCAAGGGCTCCGACCCTATCTTGTCAATGCACCAACCTTGGATTTAGGAGCACCAACTCTAAGGACACCAATCCTTCTAATTCTGAGACACCAACCCCAAGTGCTCCGACCCTATCTTTCAAGGCACCTACCTTGTTTGTTTGACGCTCCAACCTTCAGGGCACCAACCCTCCGGGCTCCAACCCACTTCTATATTTTGTCTAGATATGTTTGATAGTAATTCTCTGCTCCCAAAATCTTCTTCACTGAATTTTGTCAATCTACAATTTCATTGTAGTCTCCATGCTATATAATCAATGACAACCTTGTCTCATAGAAGATGTCACCGTTGCTCTTCAATACACCCAAGAAAAATCTTCAAGTCACATCATGATGACTAACACACCATGGTCTTCAATAGTCTTTACACAACTTAAATGTATCTTCAATGAAGTGTACACACTCAACCTTCTATTTCAACCCTCTATTCTAACTATCGTGTGTAATTGCTTCAAGAGTACGCTTCTCACTGTTCTTCTTGTCACGATCTCTTACTTCCTAGAGACACACTCACAAATGCTTCAATGATGGTGCTGGATAATGCTCCCTTCAAACATTGTCAGATGAAACTTTATTTTTTCCTTCACAGAACTATTCTTCAGGTTACGTTCTTCACTAGTCCGAGTCTTTCAAAGGTTAACCCAATCAACAAAGTTGCTCGTCCTTCGGCTTCTTTCTCTCCTGTTGGACCTTCAAATTTGTTCCTTCTCGCTCAATCTTTGGCTTCCTTTGTTCCTTCAAGTTAATGAGTTGTGAACTGTTGTTTTGTTCTTTGATAGATGCACAAGATCGATGGTCAGAAATGAGGCATCTTAACTTATATTTATATGGGTTTCACCAACGATCGGAAAGACACGTTTATTGGAGGGAGGCCGAATTGTATGTTAAAATATATCGTAGAGTCTTTCATCCACAGAATTAATTATTCATGGAAAAGATATAAGAGAGGCTATACACACATGGAGGTCCCACACACCACACCACTACCTCAATCATAATCGCAACTTTCGAAGGTTTTTTACAAGTCGTACCCATAACATAGTCGATGGTCGATTACCCCTACTAGATGCGATATTATATTAAATTGTTTTGATAAACCTGTTGGGTCCACCACTTTATCGCAATCGTAATTTCATAAGACTCCCGTAATCGCAAATTTATGAAAATTCACATTAATAGAGTTCCCCACATGCCACGTCATGGCTTTAATCCCGCAATCACAACTTCAAAAGAATCCTGCAATCACAACATTCAATATCATTGATATTCACATATCACCCCGTAGTAGTTGCGATATTTAATAAACTATTTTTAATAAGTCCATCAAGTCCACAACTCTATCGCAATAGGCAATTTGACATCCCTTTGAACTTTGTGATTACTGCGGATATGATATTTAATTAAGTCATGCTATAATGATGTAGAGGGTCCGCAATGTTATCACAATCGGCGGTTCATGGCTTTATTGCAATCGACGGTTTGGCCGTGTCAACCCTTAAGGCTCGTGATATGACTTTTCGACGAGGCAGACACAATATAACATTAAGGAGTATTATAATAGTCCGGCGGGTCCACATTGCACATATCGCAATCGGGGGTTTTGAGTGGTGGAAATGCTTTTAAAGTTCATGACGCAACGGATGCGATATATTCCAAACAACAGTTAATAAATTTGTTGGGTCCACAACTTCTAATCGCAATCTTATGTTTTGTGCGGTGGAATATAATAAAGTTTCGATATAAAGCCATCGATGTGTTTTGTGGTCTTTACTGTTAACTCCTCCGTTATGGCTCCTCTTTTGATAGCTCTACTCCTCCAACGTAATTTTCCTCTTTGTTCTTTTGATAGTGCTTACCCTTGGGCATATGTGATAACCTGCTTTGTCTTAGCTTGTCGCTCCTGTGGCTTCTCTTTACTCCTATGACTTCTAATTTCTCTTTTTTGATGGCTTCCGATAAATTTCCTCCTTGGGTCTACTACTTCTATTTTGTCTATATATATGTATTTAATCCACTTGGATCTTCCATCTCATCATATCACCATATATCAAACATTCATCACTATGAGAATTCTGATCAATGGGCATCAATAGGCAACATCATGTATCAAATTTTTTTCCATCACAAACGCTGTTGTATTGACATCAATGACAACCTAGATTAACAATCTCCCCCTTTTCCATTGATGGCAATATTCTTCTTCTCTACCCCTTTGACATCAATGGCAAAGGAGTGCACAAGGAATCCCCCTGTCGAACTTATCCTCTTGTCAAACTGCTCCCCTTGTCATGGTGCTCTTCTTATTGCTCAAGATAGAAGGATTGTTGTCCGTATTTTGTTGTCTTCCATAGTCAGATTTAAGAGGTCTTCATAGTCCGAAACAAAAGAAAAAACCACGGAAATTGTCTTTCCTGCTATATTTCTTCAAATCCGAGTTCCTCTTTATTTTTATGCTTCTCCTTAAGTCACTGCCATTCAATATTTTAACATTATTTCATTCGGATGAAATGGTGAGAGATTGTGCCTCACTGTTGCTATTTTCCAAAGTGACCAGCATTAAGGTGAGCTTATATTCTACTGTGCAACATTCTTCTTTCTATAGTACTTTTGATGAGCCATTTTTCCTTGTGTTCTAGTAAAAGTTTCTGCAAGTTATTTCTACTAGCAGATTTGACATCCAATTTGTGACTCTTTTGAATTATTTTTACTGATTGGAATATTTTTGCACTGCTTCAGTTTTTTTTAGATGCTTCCAATTGCTCTTACTTCGAGCTTCATTCCCAGATGTATCTATTTGTTTGAAGGTTGCCTCTATTTGTGTCCATAATTTACCTTTTCTCACATCAAATCCCCGAGTCAAAATATTCAACTTCTGTAATAACAACATAGTTATTCGCTTATTATCATTAGATGACCTTCTTCTGGTCCAATTTTTGTTTAGAGATCAAGTGGAAAATATTTTTAACAACAGTCCATTGGATAGATAAGAGATCATGTTCTTTTAAAAGAGTGTTCCTGAGAAATGATCTATGAAAGAATGATTGTTAATATAGCTCATTAAGGATTTCATAAGGACCCTTTCACAGATAGCTTTTGCAATCAAGAATCACAAGTTCCCCTTAACTGTATGCATGGTCTCTTTTTGGCAGAATCCCATCATGAAACACTCGAAATATCAAGGACATCTTCATCAAGTCAACAACATGTGTTGTTGGCTAGAGAGTCCAGGAGATTTTTGGATTGTATTTTCTTTCTTCTCCATACTTGTGTAACTTTCTTCGCTGGCATGGTTCTAGATTTCGTGGGTGCCCAAGTCAGGTTATAGTCATGTGCCATATGTCCAATGTTATGACACTTGAAGCATTATGTGTTGTTCATGAATAAGAATTCATGACTTCGTTTTTGAAAAATTGCTTCTCGGAGATTGTCGGGGACCATAATGTTTATTTTTGTGATATGCCCTACAATCTTTTGTCATGTGTACAAAGTTTTTAAAAGCATAACAATAACCAAGAAATACACTTTGGTACCTGGGAGAATAAGATTTCCTTGATGTACTTCTAAAGTCTTTCTGCCTTGAGATCCTTTGATTATAACCATTACTTCTTACATACTTGGCATCATCTGCATTTCTTCTTGGAATATGATTTCCTTCATTGTTCCTTGATTCTTATCCTTGCCTTTGCTGGAATTGGGAGCATCAACATTTCTTTCTTGCTTCGTCACATCCTTGTTGTTTGAATCATTATCATTCTTGCTTGAGGATTCTCCTTCATAACCAAGACCTGATTTATCAAATGGGGATCTTTGATGGCTGAGCATGTCATCCAAGGCTTGAGAGCTCTTCAAAAATTTGTCCATCCCTTCAACCTTTTTCCTGAGGGAGACAATCTCTTCTTCCAATATTTTTAATTCATTATTCTTCTTAGCAAGTTGTTTCTCAAACTCTTCCTTGATACGTATTGCTTCATTTGCTTCTATTTTAAGGGAGATGATATCTGATTTCATTCTGAAGATTTATTCATTTTCCTTAGCTAGACTTCTCTCCGTTTCTTCCATCATCCTTGTAGCTTTACATGCTTCAACCTTGAGAAGGTTGAGGTCAGATTTTAGTTTGAATATTTCTTCATCCTTTTCTTTTATTTGGCATACCATGGTGTTTTTCTCCTTTTCTTCTTCATCAACTTGTCCTTCTATGATTACTAATGCTTCCATTGCCTTCTCAGTTCCTTGTGCTTGTTTCCTTGATTCTTCTAGTTGTGATCTAAGGGATGAGACATCTTCCTTGTATTGACCGATCTCTTCTTCAAGTTTGTTCAAGCTCTTGTGCCTTTGTTCAAGGTGGCTTGACAAGTTATCTTCCCATTTCTTTGATTTATCCAATTGATTTGTCATGGATATGACTTCTTCATGATGCTTTATTTTGCTTTGATAAAATTCTTTCTTAAGCTTGGCAAGCTCTTGATCCCTTTCTTGTACTTGAAGCTTGACAAGGTCAACTTTCTTCCTTGTTTGGTCTTGGTCACTAGCTAGTGCTTTCTTCGTAAGTTCATCATTTTCCTAGTTCAAACTGATAATCTCTTCCATGGAAGCCATACTTTTAGTGAGGAGATCTTCTTCAAAATATTTTCATTTTCTTCATCTTCTAGATCTTCTTTAGTGTTAATGTCATCATTCTCATTTTCAACTTCTATGATGGGTTCTAGATTTCCTTCGTGGTTTCCATCATCTTCTTGACTAGTGATCATGGTCAATGCTCCTTTTGAGTGAAGGTCATGAAGTTTGTCCCATATACTCGTTGCTGACGAACATTTTCCTAAATTGTTCTTTATAGAATCTGGTAGCCCATTCAAGATTTCCTTCATTGCTTTTGTGTTATACTCCTTGGATTCTCCATCCATCATGCTATCAATAATCACTAATTTCCAGATTTCAATACCTTGAGTCTTTAAGATATTCCTCATTCTTGCTTCCCATATATCAAAGTTTCCATTGAACCATGGAGCCTTTACAAATTGATTGATCTCAACTTCGATGGTTGAGGGAGACACATCTTTTGGAGGATTGGAAAATTCCTTCCTCGGATTTTCCATTTGTGTTCTAATTGATCAACCTTCAAGTTGTTAGGCTTTGAATGAAGGTACTAGCTTTGAAACCAATTGTTGGAAATGTTAAGGGGGGGTTGCATCAATATTTATTTTCAATTGTCACTTTTGCCAGTTAAATCAATTATATTTATAACACAAAATGAACAAAAGGAATAAATACTTTTATTAATATAATCTTTAGAATAAATTAGGTACAATATATATTGGGCTCTAACCCGTTATCAAGCACCAACTTGGTATTTTGTGAGGCTCCAACCTCTAGGGTGCCAACCCTATCTTGTCAAGGCACCAACCTTGGATTTAGGAGCACCAACTCCAAGGACACCAATCCTTCCAATTTTGAGGCACCAACTCCAAGGACACTAATCCTTCCAATTCTGAGGCACCAACCCCAAGGGCTATGACCCTATCTTTCACGACACCTACCTTGTTTGTTCGAGACTCCAACATTTAGGGCACCAACCCTCTAGGTTGTGACCCACTTCTATATTTTTTTCTAGATATGTTTGATATTAATTCTCTTCTCCCAAAAGCTTCTTCACTGAACTCTGTCAATCTACAGTTTCATTGTAGTCTCCATGCTATATAATCAATGAGAACCTTGTCTCATAGAATGTGTCACCGTTTCTCTTCATTACACCTAAGAAAAATATTCAAGTCACATCTTGTGACTAACACACCATATTCTTTAATAGTCTTTACACAACTTCAATGTATCTTCAATGAACTGTACACACACAACCTTCAGTTTCAACCCTTTTTTCTAAATGTTGCAGTAACTGCTTTAGGAGTACGCTTCTCATTGTTCTTGATTTCGCAATCTCCTACTTCAAAGGTTAACCCACTCACTGGTCCGAGTATTTCAAAGGTTAACCCAATCAGCAGAGTTGCTCATCCTTCGACTTCCTTCTTTCTTGTTGGACCTTCGGCTTTCTTCTTTCTCGCTTGATCTTCAGCTTCCTCTGTTCCTTCAAGTTCACAAGTTGTGAATTTTTGTTCTGTTCTTTGATAGATGCATAAGATCGATGGTTAGAAATGAGGCGTCTTAACTTATATTTATATGGGTTTCACAAATGAATGGAAAGACATGTTTATTGGAGGGAGGCCGACTTGTATATTAAAATATATCGAAGATTCTTTCATCCATAAACTTAATTATTCACGGAAACCATATAAGAGAGGCTATACCCACAGGGAGATCCCACATGCCACGTCACTACCTCAATCGTAATCACAAATTTCAAAGGTCTTTTACAAGTTGTTCCCATAACATAGCCGATGACCGATTTCCCCTACCAGATGCGATATTATATTAAACTATTTTGATAAACCCGTCGGGTCCACCACTTTATCACAATTGTAATTTCATAAGACTCCTGCAATCGCAAATTTTTGAAAATTCACATTAATAGAGTTCCCCACATGCCACGTCATGGCTTTAATCCTGCAACCACAACATTCAATATCATTAATATCCACATATCACCTCGTAGCAGATGCAATATTTAATAAACTATTTTTAATAATTTCGTCGGGTCCACAACTTTATCACAATAGGCAATTTGACATCCCTTTGAACTTTGCGATTACTGCAGATGCAATATTTAATTAAGTTATGCTATAATCATGCAGCGAGTCCGCAATGTTATCGCAATCGGCAGTTCGAGGGTTTATCGCAATCAGTGGCCTGGTCGTGTCAACCCTTAAGATTCATGATATGACTTTCAAACGAAGTGGACACGATATAACATCAAGGACTATTTTAATAGTCTGGAGAGTCCGCAATGCACATATCACAATCGGGGGTTTTGAGCGATGGAAAGGCTTTTAAAGTTCACGACGTAGCAACTGTGATATATTCCAAACAACAGTTAATAAACCTGTCAGGTCCACAACTTCAAATCGCAATCGCAAGTTTTGTGCAGTGGCATATAATAAAGTTACCGATATAAAGCCTTCAATGTGTTTGTGGTCTTTACCGTTAACTCCTCCGTTATGGCTCCTCTTTCGATAGCTCTACTCCTTCGATGTAATGTTCCTCTTTGTTCTTCTGATAGCGCTTAACCTTGGGCATATGCAATAACCTACTTTGTCTTGGCTTGTCGCTCCTGTGGCTTCTCTTCACTCCTATGATTTACGATAACTCTTCTTTGATGGCTTTTGATAAATTTCCTCCTTGGGTCTACTAATTTTGTTTTGTCTGTATATATGTATTTAATCCAATTGGATCTCCTATCTTATCATATCATCATATATCAAACATTCATCACTATGAGCATTATGATCAATGGGCATCAATAGGCAACATCATGTATCAAATAATTTTCCATCACAAACATTGTTGTATTGACATCAATGACAACCAAGATTAACATACCCACCTATTCCACTTGTACCCTCACCATTTTTTTTTTTTAATTCAGTTTCCTTAATTATAGCATTGTTTACTATTTTTGGTAGTTTTTCGGGTCCTAGACTTTCGGAGCCGTTTTGAGGCCCTAAATGATTCTTTTTTTTTGGCAACAGAAATCTAGTGATTACGAAGGAAATCACTTCGATAGTTTTATTCCTTGGATATATCTTTCAAATGAGGTATCATATGCATCAAATGGAGATAATATGACCAAGTTATGACCCCGGGAAGTTGGTTGCCCAACTAAACCCAATGTGGCCCATAAACTCTTGGTGTTACATCTCCTCGGGTTAGGGTTTTGCTTATTTATGGTTTTCTCTTATTGTTCAATAATAAAAAGGCCCTTGAGCCTCATTGTAACTCAATTCAAAGACATGTAGCTACCACATCTCTTCTCAGAGATAAGCTACCATTGCCCAAGCTATCTTATTTACATTCTGTTTGTAAGCATAGTTTAATATTTTTCTATCAATGAAATGAAGTTTTTTTCTGCTGCATCTTCGTGTTTATGATTATATCTATAATTTGTAGCATTCTTGTTTAAATTCAGATCAATGGTATTAAAGCGGTCTGATCTTTCTCTATTTTTATTTGCATGTCCCTAACAAGGTCAGGGTATAAGGAGTTAGGGCTCGATCTGGTTGAACCATTGTAGGATCAGGCTCACAAAACCTGATGAACTCCCATGGCGGAAGAAAAGAAAGACGAGAGGGTAGGAGATCCTTTCAAAATGTTGCTCGAGGAAGCCCTCGAGCAACAAAGGGACGCGATGATAGATAAATTTGCCCAAATCCTTCGACGACTACCCACAGGCAACACATATTCATCTAGCAACCACTCTATAGGTGCTACTCCTTTTAAGATACAAGTTAACTTCGATATTCCCATATTTGAAGGCCTGATAGATGCAAACGCCGTAGATAAATGGTTAAATATGTTGGACGAATATTTTCTAGTTAATGAATTTTCCAATCGGGAAAATATTACTTTTGCACTTCTCAAATCTTCCAACGCATCAAGGACTGGTGGTAAACCTACTATGAACAAAAGGATGAGAGTGAACCCTCGCTATTTTTAGCTCACCCACTTGGAATTCTTTCTAAGACACCATCAAGGAACAATATTACCCTGTTAGGAGCTATGAAGATAAATACATAAAGTGGACCACACTACTTTAGGGAAGGGATGAAGATGTGCCAGAGTTCACAAATGATTTCCATACCCTTCACATGAAGCTGGGTATCAAGGATATTGAGCAGCATTTGGTGCTCAAGTACCACAACTTGTTGATCTAGATTTCCATTGATGTCAATATGGAAATATTTTGGGATACTAAATTGAATATATATATAGACATAATAGAAGTAGTAGACCCAAGGAGGAAATCCAAGGTGAAGCAGATCCGTGAAGGAACAGGAGTAAGAAGCCAAGAAGGAAATCCACTGGAAAGACATTGAAAGCCATTGAAAGTCAAGAACAGGAGCAGTCAAAGAAGAGCTATTGGAAAAGTTCTTCAAAAGAGTTATCAGAGGTCACAAGAAGATAAGCCACAAGAGAAACAACTATCGGAAGAGCAGAAGATTGAAGAGAAGTCACAGGAGGAAGAACCCAAGAATAAGAGCCATATTGAATGAACTAAAGAGAAAGATTGAAGGAAGGAATAAACTGTGTAAACCTTTTAAAAGTTCACAATGCATCGAAGAAATCAATATCGGTGGCTTTATTTCTTTATTATGTGTCACGTTGAATCCCCCGATTGTGATATGTATAACGGACCCAATGGTTCCATAACAATATGCTATATTGTTATATCCCATACGCCATATCGGAAATGCTGCATCAAAAGTTATGTATCACAAAGGAATGTCACACTTGAAATCTGCGATAGCGATATCATTACGGACCTACTGCACCATTGTAATAAAACTTAATATAACACTGCATCCGCCACATCACAAGTCCTTTTAAAAAAGTTGTTGTCATGTTGGAGTTCCAATTGCGATATAATATATGGACCTAATAGGACTATAGAAATAGGTTTATTGTATTATAGTGTCTGTAGCGTCAGAATTTATGTACCACAAGTCTTAACAGGATGTCACGGTAAAATGTCGATTGCGATCGTATTACAGACTGTTGATTGCAATAGAGTGGTGGGCAAAGGAAAGTGATCCTTCAAAGTCATTTTATTCAATTCCCTGTAATTAATGCATACCCTCCATTTACCATTATTTTTAGGTACTATAACCAAAGGAGAAACCCATCGACTATCTGAAATTGGATAAACGAAGTTTAAATTGAGTAGTTTTTGGAGCTCTTCTTTCACTATCTCCCTAAGATTTGGATTCATCCTTCTCTAAGGTTGTCTGATTGGTCTACTATTTTCCTCAATGTAGATATGATGGATGCAAGTATTAGGGTCAATACCTTTCATATCAGTATACTCCCATGCAAATGCAGTAGAATGTTTTTGCAAAATTTTGGTCAGTTCTTCCTGTTGTGATTTTTCCAAATTTTTGTTGATATTCAATGTTTTACCTGGAAAAATCTCAATGGTAGAACTACTGAACTCTTCCATAGAGTAAATAGACATTTGTCCTGATGATAAATACTCAATGTCAGAATCTAACTGAAATTGTGTGTGATCATATTCTGAAGAAGTTTCAAAGTTTTCTAATGTGTTCAGAATTCTTCACTAATTTCAGAAATGGTAAAGACAGGTTGTACAGTGTCCTCATCATCGACCCATTCATTGTCTCCTACTTCTGTAATTTCTTTTGTTGGAGGATACAAATTGAATTTCTTTGTCGAACTACCATTAGAAATGTACATATCCCCAGATCTACAACTAATGAAAGCATCAGCTGTGGCTAGCCAAGGTCTTCCTAAGATGAGTGGGTGCCCTCCTAGATTACTCTTAGGAGTCAAAATCATGAAATCTAATGGATATTCCCAAGAATCTAAGGAGACTGAAATATCTTCTAATACACCATCTGGTTTGATTATTGATCTATCTGCAAGCTGTAGTAAGGTGGGTGTAAAAAGAAGATTAGGAAGTTTAAGCTATTCCATAGTCTGTCTACTCATAATGTTGATAGTAGCCCCTAAGTCAATCAAAGTATTTGGAATTTCTACCCCATTGATATGTGTTTTGACAATTGGACTACCTGGATCTACATACTTCTGCATGGTCATTTTTCCCATCGTGATATTTGCAATTTTTCCTACCAGGTGGATTCTTCTTGTATCTCTTGGTTCCCTTCCTGGTCTTTTGAGAATCAACTCCTTTATTGTTTTTGCTAGAATAAGAATCTCTCTAATGGCTTGTAGAAAGGGAATCTTGATACAAACATTCTTTAATTCATCTAGAAAATCATAGTCAGGCAACAAGATTTGTTTTTCCACCCCTTTGTCAATTTGTAATCTTTCAGGGAAAGGAGGTGTAGATGGAGATGCAGGTTGCTCAACTATAGGAGTTGTGGGGGTTGACTCTTTTTCTTTTTCTTTTTGAATGTTTGGGTTTTGAAGAGATGCTTCCTCATAACCTTTATTGACTTTAAGAGAATCCTCCTTAGAGGTATCTTGCTCTTGAACATTTATAGAATGTTTTTCTAAAACTCTACCAGACCTGAGTTGTACATCATTAAGAGGAACATTCATATAGGTAGAAATTGCTGTCCTCCTACCATGTAAGCATTCTGAGGATCTTTATTGATAGGATTTGGCAATGGCTGGGCTGGTAGTTGATTTGTCTTTTGTTGAAATGGCAGTAAGAGTTGAGGATGTGGATTTTGTTGAGAAGGTTGTTGTTGTGGAAATGGCAATGAAAGATGTGGGTTTTTATTTGGAAGTTGTGGATTTTGTTGATTTTGAAAATATGGAGGATATTGGTAAAATTGAGCAAATCTCGCATAAGGATTTTGCATTCCTTGTGCCCATGTTTGATATGGATTTTGAGGTTGGGGCCAAGGTTGTTGCCAAGAATTCCAATTTGGTGGGGGATGAAAGTTCATAGGGTTGTTAAATCCTTGATTTTGTTGCCCCTGCCAAGGTCTTCTTGAAACAAAACAAAGGGATTCTACTGAATTTGGATCTTCTTGAAAGACAGCTTTGAGCCCAGGGATTGAAGGACAATCCTTGGTCTCATGGCTTTCTAAGCAAATCATACATGTTTCTACAACTTTTGCATCCAAGGGGCATTCCCTTAGAGCATGTTTCTTCCTACATTTTGGACAAAAGATGGCCAAGGCATCAATTTCTGTTTTTTGCTTGTTTTGTATTTTAAGGGTGTCTAGTTGTTCACTAAGACTCCCTAGAATATCAGTTTTTAACACATCAAGAATATTGCCAATCTCTTCCCTACTTACTGATCCAGTTGCAAATTTTTTTTCTCTAATAAGAGAAGGATCTCTAGGCCCTTTTCCCATTTTAGATTTTTCCCTTGAGAGATGGACACATAGTTCTGCGATATCACGAAGTGGAAGTTGAGAAATATCTCCCTTCCCCATCATGTTTAAAATATCTATCCATTCATCTCTAATGGATTTTAAAAGAAGGGCTTTCAAGGTTTCCTCGTCTAAATTGCTCATTTTTGCTCTCTTTAAGTTGTATTGAAATCTTTCAAGTAAATCCTCCAAGTTTTCATCTTCTTTTTGCATCATTTTGAATAATTCATCCTTGTGATTGGTGGGCATACAATAGTCCAAGTATCTATCCAAAAATGTTTGTTTCATATCATTCCAAGTCCTAATAGATTGGGTGACTAATCCCATGAACCATTCATAGTAGCTCCCTTTAATGTTGAAGGAAACAGTTTGAGTTTTTGAGAGTCTTCCATATAGTCATAGGTTTGGCACATGACTTCAAACTCAAACATAAATGTTTCAGGATCCTCACTTCACAACCCATAAAAGTATGGGAGGACAGATGGTGAAATGTTTTTCATTGTTGTATGGGTTTCCTCATCAACTATAGGAAATCCGAATGAGTTATCTCCTTCCCTATTCCCTCCATTATTCCCTCTGCCTCCACCATTGTTGCCTCCATTATTTCCTCTTCCTCTACCTCTACCCCCTCCTCCAAATCCATCTACTACTTCCTCTGTCATGATAGTTTCCTCAGAGTCTTCTGGTTCTTTTATCAAGGGTGGATGAGAGAAAGTTTCTTCCTTCTCTTCTTCAGGTGATTCTACTTCTTTGATTAGAATATGTTCCCCTGTAGAAGTGAAGAAAGGTTCTTCTCCTAGATTAGATTCAGTAGATAGTGCGGGAGAATCCTCTAATTCAGCTGCTGCTCCTTGAATTCCAGGAATCCTAAGGCTGGGAGTAGATGGGGGTGAATCTTGTTTATGCCTTGAAGTAGCTGGAGTTGTGAAAATTGAACTCTTGGCCCTAGCTATAAACCTTCCCCTAGAATCTCTTGCTCTATGCATGTCATTTTTATTTTTTATTTTTCTTTCAAGTCGGGCTAATAATTCTCTTTCTGATCTTCCAAATCACTCTAGGTGCAAGAAGAGAGCATAATCAAGAAATTATTGAACTAACAACTCTCTTTTATGATCCTCCAGATCACGCTAGGTGCAAGAGGAGAGCATACTTCAAGAAGTTATCAGTTTTTTCCTCATTTTTTTTAAGAAATTGGCTACCTAGTTACACTTCCCCGGCAATGACACCAAAATGTTTGGTCAATTTAGTGTGTCCTAAATTGCTACATTAATTATCAATCCAGGATTCGTAAGCTGATGAAGTGTGGCACACTATATGTGAAAGATAACCTATTTCTTACTTCTTCTTTTTTCGTTTATGATTTTTATTTTGTTTTGGGGGTTTTTATCTTTGTTTGTCTCCTAATGTGAATGGAAATTCTATCCCTGAGTTTTAAGAACACTCTAGAAGGCAAGTACGAATATAAATTTTAAGGCAATTATGTCCTCTATAATGATTTCCAGAACTTTAACACTTCAGAGGGTCTTAGAGCATACTAATGATAAAATTAATGCTTGAACAAAAATGAAAATGTGCCGCTACTCAAGAAAAATGAACTATTGATCATGTAACCATTGTCCCTGCTGCTGTCTAAATATAGAAAATTGAATTAAACTATTGCACTCAAACAAATCAAAAATTGCAGTCTAATAAAAGTAAAATCAATTCACATCATTCATAGTTCGATACCTCGCTAGGTAGTCTAAGCCATGGCTTTCAGAGATAATGTCAATGATATGAGCAAGTTGATAGCTAATTGTAGAAAAGTAAAACTAAAATCAAATCACATCAATCATAGTCTGATACCTTGCCAGGTAGTCTAAGCTATGGCTTTCGGAGATAACATCAATGATATGAGCAATCTGATATCTAATTGTAGAAAAGTAAAACTAAAATCAAATCCTATTAATCATAGTCCGATACCTCGCTAGGTAGTCTAAGCTATAGCTTTCGGAGATAACATCAATGACATGAGTAATCTAATATCTAAACTAACTACTAAAGCAAGTGAACAAGACTAGAATCAAATCATAATTGTGATTAAAACTAAGAAAAGCAAAGTCAACAAAGAAGCTAATTCCATATCACTAGTTATTGCAAAAACTGTAAGAAAGTACCCGGGCCTACTCTATCCTGAAACATACACACATTGATCAGTGTTAACAACAACATACAAAGCTTGTAAAATCATGAACATAAATGAAATGTTAATACCATGGATGAAATATATACACAGGTGGATAATTATGAAGCATGTACAATAGAAATAAGGAAATAGTATATGAAAACTGTACAGCAATAAGAAAAACGAAACCTCAGTGTGTAGGGGCCCTCTGCATAGCCTCAGTCAATAGGCTACCAGTCCAAAAGTATGCTCACGCAGTCATATAAAAACAGAGTCTCCTTTATATTTCAAAACAACATTACCACGGTGGGACTAGTGTCACAACACAGTAAACTTAACAGCAAAATTACATTCACAAAAGACTAAAACTATGCGAATAGAAATGCGTTATTTATAAAAAAAATTCATAACTGTTTTCCTGTGAAACTACGTCAACAGAAGACACGTAAAAGACAGCGTCCATGGATTTAGCATGATGGTTGTCGAGATTATTAAATCTATCGAAAGCGGCTGTTGGATTCACATCGTGGGGTAGTCTACATGTGGCAACATGACCCCAGGGATCCAAGAACCGCCACGAATCCTCCAGAATCCTTCACATGGTTGAAAACAGAGTCCAACTGCCGTAGGACTCCTTCGTCAGACCATCCTTTGACCACCATTGAACACGGATCTCCTTGATGAATCCGGCTAGACCAATAGGACCTGATCCATGTCCAAGTCATTTCAAACTTGCCCACGTGTTTGGTTTTGCCAAATGACACCTGCAACTTGGAGTTTAACAAAAACAATTGCGGAAAGTTGAACCAACTACTGAAAGTGGTTGCATTTCGCAGCTCATAAGCAAAATCTAATTCAAACAACAAACACAAAACATAGTTAGAAAACCACTTTAAATGTTCTTTTAAGATCAATATGCAATGGCGTTGATAGCTTATGGGGTCCAGATGGGTGGAAAAAGTTTAGGAAAATGTGTAGGTGATATGTAGTTTCAGGGCTCAACATACCCCCACTGTGAAGGTGTTGCATGTCCCCATGCAACCAAACTTTGACCATCGTTCCTTCAGTCCATGTGTTTTGAGACCTCTGCTAGCACATCTAGCCATCTTCTATTCTTTCTTGGTACTGCTAACATCCTAGGCTTCCCCATTAAGTACTTGAATTTGAGGTTGATAAGATCTCTAATCAACCTCCTGCTCTTTTTCTTCAACTTCCTATTCTTCTTCTGCCACAGCCCAAGATGTAACATGGTGTTGTCATGAATGATCTTATCCAATCTGCTTTGTTCCTTTAATGTTTCATTCTCCCTCTTGATGTGTTTATTTAAGACCTCTAGTTCAAAAATTTCCTATTTCAATGATTGGATTAGAGTGTCATGTGCTGCATGAGGTTGGGTAGCTGAAGTGCCTGGATCTGTGGCAATCTTCTCCAACAATTCAATATAATCATACATGTCTTGTTGGTTTGGGTCTACCTCAAGTGTAATTTTTCTTGGGCTGACCCCAAAATCCGGTTGAGAAGGACTGATTTCCAAATCTGGCCGAGAAGGACTCATGTCAAGATCTGGCTGAGGAATATGAGTATGGTGTGGGCTACGGCCATGAGGAATTGCTGGAGGCTGTTTCGGTGTTTCCCCTCCTAAATCAATGAAATGGGGCCCTTTTTGTACCATCTTCATTTTCCCTTTAAACCTGGAGTTCCTCCTTAAATTTTGTGAACTAGTATCTTCTTTCCCCACACTCTGTTTTCCTTTCCCTTTCTTCTCTGCTACAACTGATTTTTTTTGAAGATAAAATAATATTTCAGATAGTATTTGGTGGTCCTCTTCTGAGGAAGGTTCTGGGGTTTGATAGACAGCCTCAATGTTTCTCTTCCCCTTTAATTTTCTTTGCTTCCTATCCTCAATTTTTTTCTTCTTTCTTTCAGGCAATTTTTCTTCTTGATTAATTTCTTTGGCCATGTTATTAGGAGTGTCTTGGATTCTTACACTAGTTTTGTTCCTCCTACTCTTCCTTACTGAGCTGCTCTTTGGTGTTTCCGGGGGATCTTGAAAGAAATTTCTAACCAAAAATTGTTCCCAGGTGTCCTTCTTTTCCTTTAACTGTTTTTCAATTAAATTTTTCACAAGCCCGTGATGGTACAGGTGGGGTTCTACATCCTCCAAATTCTTTTGGACAGTTACGGACATCTTTTTCAAACTATTCAATAAAAAGTAAGGCAGATTGAGGGTTTGATTTTCTAAGAAATTCATCAGCAACCGGGTGTGATACATATACATTGACCCAAAACGTCCTTCACAGGGAATGAACTTTTGGATTATCAACAACAAATTGGCCCACTTTTCTTCTAAAGCATAGATAGGGATTCCTCGTTTGAAAATAGTTATATCCATACTTGGATTGCGTAGGATAACCCTCCAGGCCTTCTCGTCAAAGCTCTTGTTCTTGAACGATTGTTCTCCCTCTTGTGGGAGTTATGTTGCGACTGCTATAGATGCCTCTGTGACAGAAAATTTAAGGTCCCAAATTCAATCTCCATGCCGTTAAAAGACCTCGCAAAAGTCTTCGCAATTTCCTTATTGTAGCCCCTGAATTTTTGAATGAACCGTAGCCACCTTGCCTTCTTCAGTATGTTTTTCAATTGTGGATACCCCTTCATGAACTTGGGCCCTTCTGGTTCTGCTCTCAACAAAAGACCCATTCATTTCCTCCTGCTCTAAAATACTTCTGCGTGAGTGATGGATGAACAAAGGTAAAACCACTGTGTTAGCAGGGAATGGACAAGGTTTTAAGGAGAAAGGTCCAGTGATTGCAAATGGAGAAACAGAGAATAGGTAGCGGGAATGAATTCATGGAGTGGAGTGGAGGCTTATGTGAACAGGGTAGAAATGCAAATGTAACTCCAATAGAACAGTAGAGGAGTGAAGTGAGCCCGACAGAGTTTTAAATTGGATGGTTGTGGAGTAGACGTTATCATGCGCACAAAATGGTTGCGAAATTTGTGCGGCGGAGAAGATCCGTGATCAAATCAATTACGTCCCCATAATTACAGGTGGAGTGGAAAAGTACAACCAACATGAGTTAAATCCGGAGGTTGATCATGAGGATGTTTGAAAATAAATGCAAGGTTTGTGGAGGAATCATATAAAAGTCGTGGAATGGTTATGGGGGCTATCAATGTCAATCATTGCATATAATGGAGCTGTGGTTTCATAACTATATAAAATGTGCTCTAAATGCTAGTTGAAATAAATCTTACTCATACCTTGGAATTTTTGCCACTTTTCACCCATTAAACTTTGATCAACTGCTCCCCGTTGATGCTTTTAGGTGCCTCATGTCTTCAAAATAGGTCTTTGGTCATACTTGCATTTGATTCTTTTTATTATTGGTCTAACATCTAACTATCGTTGTTGAATAATAGAGTGCTGGCTGCGGAATCAACAGCTGGCTGTGGAATCAATTTCTAGCTGTGGAAACAAGATTCAGTTGCGGAAACTGATATAATGAACATATGACTGAATGGAGATGGATGAATGAAGACTGAATGAATGAAAATTGGTTATGAAAAGATTTTTATTGGTGGAATGAAATGAAATGAAGTGAAACGGAGTGGAGTGAAATGAAGTGAAGTGGAGTGAAATGAAGTGAGGTGAAGGACATATTTTTTTAAAAATATAGGGCGTTAGCTAGTTCTGATTTCCACCCTGTATTTTTTGTATAAGACTGCTAATCAGTGATTGGTTTTCAGGCTTATACAAAATTTTATTATTATTTTTTATTTTTTATATTTATTTATTTATTATTTTTTTTTTTAACACAAAAAATAACAAGGACTAGGCTGGTGGAGAAGAAGGATTCTTCTTCACCAGCCTTATTGCAGAATTATCCTGAAAGATTTTGACAAATTCCTCTTTTGAGAGTGGCTTATGATAGATCGTTAATCGATGACCATTCACAATAAGAGGAGTTTGATATTCATCAATGGTTTTGATTCTTACCGCTCCATTGCTAAATACTTTTTCGATCTCATATGGCCCAAGCCAATGAGTCTGAAATTTACCCTTGAAGTCTTTGAACTTGGAATCAAATAGCAATGCCCAGTCCCCTTCTTGAAACTTTTTCTCTTTGATGTATTTGTCATGCCACTTAGCTCTTTGATATTGAACTAGATTAGTTCTTACGATTGCCTCTTGTCTGATCTTTTATCCAGTTCATTCAACTACTCCATTCTATCCTTTTGGGCTTCTGATAGATCCATTCCCAACTGAGCTGCCATCTTGAAAGTTTTAACTTGGAACTCAATGGGGAGTAGGAATTCTTTCCCATAAACAAGTTCATAGGGAGAATGTCTTGTTGTATTCCTCCTGTAGTTCTGTAGGCCCATAAGGCTTCAGGGAGCCTTTCTGCCTAATCTCTTCTGTGTAGATGAACAGTCTTGGTAATGATGTCTTCAAGAACTTTGTTTGTAGACTTCACTTGACCATTTGCTTGCGGATGGTAAGGAGTAGATTTTCTGTGCTTGATTTTGTATTCTTCCATCAGCTTCTCCACCAGGTTGGATGTGATTTGACTTCCCTGATCTGTCACAATTTCTCTTGCAACACCAAAGCGAGTAAAAATATCCTCATAAAGAAAACTAATAACTGAATGCTCAGTAGCAGAAAATAATGCTTTGGCTTCTACCCATTTAGTGACATAATCAGTACATACTAATATATACTTTCTTTGCTTAGATGGTGGGTTAATAGTTCCAATGAAATCTAAAGCCCATTTTTCAAAGGGTTCGATGAGTACCTGTGGCTGCAATGGCATTTCATTTGAAAGGGTAGGTTTCCCTACTCTTTGGCAGCTGTCACACCTTTTGACATATTGTTTTGCATCTTTGAAGAGGGATGGCCAATAATATCCTAAAGAGAGGATTTTATAGGCCGTCCTTTTGTCAGCAAAGTGTCCACTGAATGGTTCATCATGACATGATTTGAGGATATCAGGCATTTCATCTTCCCTAACACATCTTTTGATCACAAGATCTAGCCCCGTTTTAAACAATTCGTTAGAAATCCATGAATATTTTGAACTCTCCTGAATAACTTTTCTTCTTTCACCCGGAAATAAATGTGGAGGTAGTTTCCCTGTAACCAAATAGTTAGCTATATCTGCATATCAAGGGGTCTTAGTAGTTACTGAAAATAAATATTCATCAAGAAACTTGTCCTCTACAGGAGAATCTTCTTTAGTATTCTGAATCCTAGACAAGAAATCAGCTACTGTATTTTGTTTCCCTGGTCTATCCAACACAGTAATATTCCTGTAAAAGTAAGAGTGATATTGTAACTTTGCCATTAGTAATAGGTTTGTTCATTAGATATCTAATTGCAGAATGATCAGTATGAAGAAAAGTTTCATAGCCTGTTATATAATGTCTGAACTTATTGATTGCATGAACAACAACTAAAAACTCTTTTTCAGTCACAGTATAGTTCAACTCAGTGGGAGTTAAATTTTTACTAGTGTAGTAAATGGCATAAGGAACTAGATATTTTTGTCCCAACACAACCCCTAGAGTTGTATCTGAAGCATCTGTAGAAATATGGAAAGGGAGTTTCCAATTTGGTCCTCTCAAGATGGGTGCTTCAAATATTCTTGTTTTCAAAGTTTCAAAGGCTGATTGGCAACCAGGACCCCATTTAAATTCACAGTCTTTTGTAAGCAGTTTGAAGAGTGGAGATGCTATTTTTGTAAAGTTTTCTATAAATCTTCTATAGTATCCAGTAAATCCCAGAAAACTTCTAACATATTTTTGACAATTTAGAATAGGCAACTTGGAGATGACTGCAACTTTTGATCTATCAACTTTAATCCCATCCCCTGAAATATGATGTCCCAGAACAATACCTTCAATAAACATCATAAATCATTTTTCATGACTTAATGAAAGGTTTGTTTCTTTACATCTTATAAGGACTTTTTCCAAATTTTCTAATGCCTCTTCAAACGAATCACCATAAACTGTAAAATCATCCATATAAACCTCTACACAATCATGGATTAGATTAGACAACATTCCTAGTACTGATCTTTAGAATGGTGCAGGTGCATTTCATAATTCGAAAGGAAGCACTCAATAAGAAAAAGTTCCCCATGGATAGGTAAATGTGGTATTATCCTGATCTTCTGGTGCTACCTGAATTTGATTATAACCACTAAAACCATCCAGAAATGAAAAGTACTTTTTGCCTGCTAATGTATATAATACTTGATCTATAAAGGGAAAAGGAAAGTGATCCTTCAAAGTCGCTTTATTCAATTCCTTGTAATCAATGCATACCCTCCATTTACCATTCTTTTTAGGTACTATAACCAAAGGAGAAACCCATCGGCTATCTGAAATTGGATAAATGAAGTTTACATTGAGTAGTTTTTGGAGCTCTTCTTTCACTATATCCCTAAGATTTGGATTCATCCTTCTCTGAGGTTGTCTGATTGGTCTATTGTTTTCCTCAATGTAGATATAATGGATGCAAGTCTTAGGGTCAATACCTTTCATATTAGTATACTCCCATGCAAATGCAGTGGAATGTTTTTGCAGAATTTTGGTTAGTTATTGTTGTGATTTTTCCAAATTTTTGTTGATATTCAGTGTTTTACCTAGAAAAATGTCAGTGGTAGAACTACTGAACTCTTCCATAGAGTAAAAAGACATTTGTCTTGATGATAAATACTCAATGTCAAAATCTAACTGAAATTGTGTGTGGTCATATTCTGAAGAAGTTTCAAATTTTTCTAATGTGTTCAAAATTCTTCACTAATTTCAGAAATGGTAAAGACAGGTTGTATAGTGTCCTCATCATCGACCCATTCATTGTCTCCTACTTTTGTGATTGCTTTTTCTGGAGGATACAAATTGAATTTCTTTGTCGAACTATCATCAGAAATGTACATATCCCTAGATCTACAACTAATGAAAGCATCAGTTGTGGCTAGCCAAGGTCTTCCTAAGATGAGTGGGTGCCCTCCTAGATTACTCTTGGGAGTCAAAATCATGAAATCTACTGGATATTCCCAAGAATCTAAGGAGACTGAAATATCTTCTAATACACCATTTGGTTTGATTATTGATCTATCTACAAGCTGCAATAAGGTGGGTGTAAAAAGAAGATTAGGAAGTTTAAGCTGTTCCATAGTCTGTCTACTCATAATGTTGATAGCAACCCCTAAGTCAATCAAAGTATTTGGAATTTCTACCCCATTGATATGTGTTTTGACAATTGGACTACCTGGATCTACATACTTCTGCATGGTAATTTTTCCGATCATGATATTTGCAATTTTTCCTACCAGGTGGATTCTTCTTGTATCTTGGTTCCCTTCCTAGTCTTTTGAGACTCAACTCCTTTATTGTTTTTGCTAGAATATGAATCTCTCTAGTGGCTTGTAGCAAGGGAATCTTGATATAGACATTCTTTAATTCATCTAGAAAATCATAGTCAAGTAACAAGAATTGTTTTTCCACCCCTTTGTCAATTTGTAATCTTTCAGGGAAAGGAGGTGTAGATGAAGATGCAGGTTGCTCAACTATAGGAGTTGTGGGGGTTGACTCTTTTTCTTTTTCTTTTTGAATGTTTGAGTTTTGAATAGATGCTTCCTCAGAACCTTTATTGAATTTAAGGGAATCCTCCTTAGAGGTATCTTGCTCTTGAACATTTATAGAAGGTTTTTCTAAAACTCTACCAGACATGAGCTGTACATCATTAAGAGGAACAATCATATAGGTAGGAAATTGTTGTCCTTCTACCATGTAAGTGTTCTGAGGATTTTTATTGTTAGGATTTGGCAATGGCTGGGCTGGTAGTTGATTTGTATTTTGTTGAAATGGCAGAAAGAGTTGAGGATTTGGATTTTGTTGAGAAGGTTGTTGTTGTGGAAATGACAATGAAAGCTGTGGGTTTTGATTTGGAAGCTGGGGATTTTTTTGATTTTGAAAAGATGGAGGATATTGGTAAAATTGAGCAAATCTCCCATACGGATTTTTCATTCCTTGTGCCCATGTTTGATATGGATTTTGAGGTTGGGGCCAAGGTTGTTGCCAAGAATTCCAATTTGACGGGGGTTGAAAGTTCATAGGGTTGTTAAATCCTTGATTTTGTTGCCCCTGCCAAGGTGTTCTTGAAACAAAACAAAGGGATTCTACTGAATTTGGATCTTCTTGAAAGACAGCTTTGAGCCCAGGGATTGAAGGACAATCCTTGGTCTCATGGCTTTCTGAGCAATCATACATGTTTCTACAACTTTTGCATCCAAGGGGAATTCCCTTAGAGCATGTTTCTTTCTACATTTTGGACAAAAGATGGCCAAGGCATCGGCTTCTGTTTTGTACTTGTTTTGTATTTTAGGGTGTCTAGTTGTTCACTAAGACTCCCTAGAATATCGGTTTTGAACTCATCAAGCATATTGCCAATCTAAGCCCTACTTACTGATCCAGTTGCAGATTTGTTTGCTCTAATAAGAGAAGGATCTCTAGGCCCTTTTCCCGTTTTAGATTTTCCCCTTGAGAGATGGACACATAGTTCTATGATATCACGAAGTGGAAGTTGAGAAATATCTCCCTTCCCCATCATGTTTAAAATATCTATCCATTCATCTCTAATGGCTTTTAATAGAAGGGCTTTCAAGGTTTCCTCGTCTAAATTGCTCATTTTTTCTCTCTTTAAGTTATATTGAAATATTTCAAGTAAATCCTCCAAGTTTTCGTCTTCTTTTTGCATCATTTTGAATACTTCATCCTTGTGATTGGTGGGCATACAATAGTCCAGGTATCTATCTAAAAATGTTTGTTTCATATCATTCCAAGTCCTAATAGATTGGATGACTAATCCCATGAACCATTTAAAAGCAGCTCCCTTCAATGTTGAAGGAAACAATTTGAGTTTTTGAGAGTCTTCCATATAGACATAGGTTCGACACATGACTTCAAACTCAAACATAAATGTTTCAGGATCCTCATTTCGCAACCCATAAAATTTTGGGAGGACAGATGGTGAAATTTTTTTCATTGTTGTATGGGTTTCCTCATCAACTATAGGGAATCTGAATGAGTTATCTCCTTCCCTATTCCCTCCATTATTACCTCTGCCTCCACCATTGTTGCCTCCATTATTTCCTCTTCCTCTACCTCTACCCCCTCCTCCAAATCCATCTACTACTTCCTTCGTCATGATAGTTTCCTCAGAGTCTTCTGGTTCTTCTATCAAGGGTGGATGAGAGAAGTTTCTTCCTTCTCTTCTTCAGGTGATTCTACTTCTTTGATTAGAATATGTTCCCCTGTAGAAGTGAAGAAAGGTTCTTTCCTAGATCAGATTTAGTAGATAGTGCGGGAGAATCCTCTAATTCATCTACTGCTCCTTGAATTCCAGGAATCCTAAGGCTGGGAGTAGATGGGGGTGAATCTTGTTTATGCCTTGAAGTAGCTGGAGTTGTGAAAATCGAACTCTTGGCCCTAGCTATAAACCTTCCCCTAGAATCTCTTGCTCTATGCATGTCAATTTTATTTTTTATTTTTCTTTCAAGTCGGGCTAATAATTCTCTTTCTGATCTTCCAAATCACTCTAGGTGAAAGAAGAGAGCATAATCAAGAAATTATTGAACTAACAACTCTCTTTTCTGATCCACCAGATCACGCTAGGTGCAAGGTGAGTGCATACTTTAAGAAGTTATCAGTTTTTCCCTCGTTTTTTTAAAAGAAATTGGCTACCTAGTTACACTTCCCTGGCAACGGCGCCAAAATGTTTGGTCAATTTAGTGTGTCCTAAATTGCTACATTAATTATCAATCCAGGATTCGTAAGCTGATGAAGTGTGGCGCACTATATGTGCAAGATAACCTATTTCTTACTCTCTCTCTCTCTCTCTCTCTCTCTCTCTTTTTCTTCGTTTTGGGGGTTTTTATATTTGTTTGTCTCCTAATGTGAATGGAAATTCTATCCTTGAGTTTTAAGAACACTCTAGAAGGCAAGTACGGATATAATTTTAAGGCAATTATGTCCTCTATAATGATTTCCATAACTTTAACACTTCAGAGGGTCTTAGAGCATACTAATGATAAAATTAATGCTTGAACAAAAACGAAAATGTGCTGCTACTTAAGAAAAATGAACTATTGATCATGAAACTATTATCCCTGATGTTGTCTAAATACTAGAAAATGAATTAAACTATTGCACTCAAAGAAATAAAAAATTGCAATCTAATAAAAGTAAAATCAATTCACATCATTCATAGTTCGATATCTCGCCAGGTAGTCTAAGCTATGGCTTTTGGAGATAACGTCAATGATATGAGCAAGTTGATAGCTAATGGTAGAAAATTAAAACTAAAATCAAATCACATCAATCATAGTCTGATACCTCGCCAAGTAGTCTAAGCTATGGCTTTCGGAGATAACATCAATGACATGAGCAATCTGATATCTAATTGCAAAAAAGTAAAACTAAAATCAAATCCTATTAATCATAGTCTGATACCTCGCCAGGTAGTCTAAGCTATGTCTTTCGGAGATAACATCAATGACATGAGTAATTTGATATCTAAACTAACTACTAAAGCAAGTGAACAAGACTGGAATCAAAGCATAAATGGGATTAAAACTAAGAAAAGCAAAGTCAGCAGAGAAGCTAATTCCATGTCACTAGTTATTGCAAAAACTGTAAGAAAGTACCCTGGCCTACTCTATCTTGAAACATACACACATTGATCAGTGTTAACAACAATATACAAAGCTTGTAAAATCATGAATAGAAACGAAATGTTAATACCATGGACGAAATATATACACAGGTGGATAATGAAGCATGTGCAATAGAAATAAGGAAACAATATATGAAAACTATACATCAATAAGAAAAACGAAACCTCAGTGTGTAGGGGCCCTTTGCACAGCCTCAGTCAATAAGATACCAGTCCAAAAGTATGCTCATGCTGTCATATAAAAACATAGTCTCCTTTATATTTCAAAACAGCGTTACCACGGTGGGACTAGTGTCATGACACATACTTAACAACAAAATTACATTCACAAAAGACTAAAACTATGCGTATAGAAATGCATTATTTAGAACAAAAAATTCATAACTATTTTCCTGTGAAACTACGTCAACAGAAGACAGGTAAAAGACAACGTCCATGGATTTAGCATGATGGTTGCCAAGATTATTAAATCTATCGAAAGTAGCTGTTGGATTCACATCGTGGGGCAGTCTACAGGTGGCAACATGACCCCAAGGATCTAGGAACGGCCACGAATCCTCCAGAATCCTTCACGTGGTTGAAAACAGAGTCCAACTGCCATAAGACTCCTTCGTTAGACCATCCTTTGGCCACCATTGAATACGGCTCTCCTTGATGAATCCGGCTAGACCAATAGGACTTGATCTATGTCTAGGTCATTTCTAGCTCGCCCATGTGTCTGGTTTTGCCGAATGACACCTGCAACCTAGAGTTTAACAAAAACAGTTGTAGAAAGTTGAACCAGCTGTGGAAAGTGGCTGCATTCCGCAGCTCATAAGCAAAATATAATTCAAACAACAAACACAAAACATAGTTAGAAAACCACTTTAAATGTTCTTTTAAGATCAATATGCAATGATGTTGATAGCTTATGAGGTCCAGATGGGTGGAAATTTTTTAGGAAAATGTGTAGGTGATATGTAGTTTCAGGGCTTAACAACCTCCCTCCAATAGATGTCTCTTTTGGTCATTGGTGAAACTCGTATAAAAACGAGTTAAAACACTTCACTTCAAAGTGTGGATCTCGAGCATTGATTACAGAGTAGAAGAAAAAGTTCACAACTTGTGAAATTGAAGGAATACAGGAAGCCGAAGGTCGAGTAGGAAAAAGAAGTTGAAGGTCGAGCGAATGAAGAAGGAAACCAAAGGTCCAACAAAGGAAGAAGAAAGCCGAAGGTCAAGATTTTGTTGACTAGGTTATTCATTAAAAGGATTAGACTTATGATGAATCTGTGAAAGTACAACCCATGATCTATTCAAGGACTGCATAGACAAGGTTGTTTCTAATTGAATGCACAACGTGAAGTTGTGATGTTCACACCTCTTAAGTACTCCTGAAGCATACCCTTGATTAGTTACCACAACAGTTAGAACATAGTGTTGAAACAGAGAGTTGTTTGTGTAAAACACTTAGTACAATTCATTGTAGACACATTGAAGTTGTGTGAAGATTATTGAAGATCATGATGGCTATTTGAAATCATCATGAGGTAACCATCGAGACTCTATTTGGGCATTATGAAGAGTTGTGCAAACTCCTTCATATGAAGAAAGGTTCTCATTGATGATGTAGCATGGAGACTACAGTGAAGCTCAGTAGATTGAAAAAGACAGTGAAGAATATTTTGAGAGTGGTGTAATACAATCAAAACATTTCTTGACAAAGATAAACTATAGGGTCAAAGCCCTTGGGGTTGGTGCCTCAAAATTAGAAGGATTGGTGTTCTTGGAGTTGGTGCTCCTAAACACAAGATTGGTGGCCTAGAGGTTGGAGCCTCACAAAATACCAAGTTGGTGCTTGGCAACAAGTTATGGCCTGGGACATTGAAGATCGGTGTCTTCATCAAGGGTTGGAGCCCTATATATATTGTACTTGATTTATTGTAAAGATTATATTAATAAAATAATTTATTCCTATTTTTCATTTTGTTTTCTAAATATAATTGAATTAACTTGTAAAAATAACAATTTAAAAGGAATATTGATTCACTGCCCCTAGTATTTCCAACAATTGGTTTTAGAGCCAATACCTTCACTCAAATCTTAACAGCATGAAGGTTGATTAATTAGAACACAAATGACAAAGACAAGGAAGAAAGTGTCCAATCCTCCTAAAGATGTGTCTCCCTCAACCATCGAAGTCGAAATCAATCAATTTGTAAAGGCTCCATGGCTCAATGGAAACTTTGATATATGGGAAGCAAGAATGAGGAATTTATTAAAGAGTCAAGGAATTGAAGTTTGGAAATCATTAATTGTTGATAGCATGATGGATGGAGAATCGAAGGAGTATAATGCAAAAGCAATGAAGGCAATCTTGAATGGACTACCATATTCTATAAATAACAATTTATAAAAATGTTCATTAGCAAAGGGTATATGGGACAAACTTCATGATCTTCACTCAAAAGGAGCATTGACCATGACCACTAGTCAAGAAGATGATGGAAACCAAGAAGAAAATCCAGAACCCATCATAGAAGCTAAAAATGAGAATGATGACATCAACGCTAAAGAAGACCTAGAAGATGAAGGGAATGAAAAATATTTTGAAAAAGATCTCCTCACTAAATTTATGGTTGCCATGGAAGAGATTATCAGTTTGAAAAAGGAAAATGAGGAACTTAAGAAGAAATCACTAGTTGGTGACCAAGGCCAAACAAGGAAGGAGTTCTACCTTGTCAAGCTTCAAGTACAAGAAAGGGATGAAGAGATTGCCAAGCTTAAGAAGGAATTTCATCAAAGCAAAAGAAAGCATCATGAAGAAGTCATATCCATGACAAATCAATTGGATAAGGAAAATAAACAGGAAGATACCTTGTCAAGCCACCTTGAACAAAGGCACAAAAACTTGAACAAACTTGAAGCAAATATTGGTCAATACAAGGAATAGGTCTCCTACCTTAGATCTCAGCTAGAAGAAGCGAGGAAACAAGCACAAGGAGCTAAGAAAGTGATGGAATATTTGACATTCATAGAAGGAAAAGTTGATGAAGCAGAAAAAGAGAGAAACACCATGATGTGCCATCTAGAAGAAAAGGATGATGTCATCACCAAGTTAAAATTAGAAATCACTTCTCTTAAGGCCCAATTGTGTGAAGCAACCAAGATTAAGGAAGAAATGGAGAACAATCTAGCAAAAGAAAATGAAGAAATTTTCAAAATGAGTTCAAATATCATCTCCCTTAAAATAGAAGAAAATTAAGCAACACGTATCAAGAAAGAGTTGGAGAAACAAATTGATAAGAAGAAATATGATTGCAAAAGATTGGAAGAAGAGATTGTCTCCCTCAAAGAAAAGGTAGAAGGGATGGAAATTTTTTTGAAGATCTCCCGAGCCTTGGATGACATTTTTAGCCATCAGAGATCCCCATTTGATAAATTCAGGAACTACTGCAGAATGGGCACATCAAGCCAAGCTCATCACCCTATGGGAGTCCGATTGTATTGGTATAGAAGAAGGATGGGACCTAGAGGTTCTGTATTGACTATCAGGCGCTCAACAAGATCACTGCTTGGAATAGGTACCCAATCCTACGAATTGATGACCTTCTGGGATAGCTCAAGGTGGGGGGGGGGGGGATATTTCAGCAAGATTGACTTGAAGTTAGGTTATCACTAGGTGCCGACCGAACCCTCCGATGTGTGGAAGACTGCCTTCAAATCCAAGGAGGGCCTTTTCGAATTGTTGGTCATGCCATTCGGATTGATGAACACCCCTACAACCTTCATGAGACTGATGGATGACATCTTGTAACCCTTCACCAATGCATTTGTGGTGGTGTATTTAGATGACATATTGATCTTTAGCCAGAGTTGGGAAGAGCACCTCCACCATATTCGACAGGTCCTTCAAACCCTTTGACAACAAAAGTTGTGTGCTAAATTGGAGAAACGAACCTTTGGCCTAACCTAGGTTCAATATCTGGGGTACATCATTGATGAGTAGGGTGTACATGTGGACCCATCCAAGATACAAGTCATTCAGAATTGGCCAACCCCAACCTCTCTCATAGATCTCCACAACTTTTTGGGTCTTGCGAATTTCTACCGTAGGTTCATGTTGGGGTTCTCTCTTGGACTTTAAGTCAAGTTAGCAAGGGGAGAGAGAAAGAAAAGTTCTTTTGGTTGGAAACCCAACAATGAACATTCTCCAAGTTGAAGAATCACCTCTGTTCAGCACTAATGATCACATTACCAGACCTGTGACAACCATTTGAGATTGAGACGGATGCCTCTGACTATGCTATTAGTGTGGTTCTTACTCAACATCGGCATCCAGTGGCTTATCATAGTGAGACACTTTTAGACACAGTCCGAAAGTACCCCCTTATGATAAAGAAATGTATCCCATTGTGTAGGCCTATCGTCAATGGAAGCATTACATTCCAGGGAAGGAAACGATCATTCACACAGACCACCGATCTCTACAATTCATACAGACACAAGGGAAGTTGCAGAATGATCGCCATCAGAAATTGTCCACCTATCTAGAAAAATTCCATTTAACATTAAGTATAAGAAGGGTAGCACCAATAATGTTATTGATTGCCTTAGTTGACCACCGTTCATGGCGCTAATCATTGTGCTTGACTCCTGTGGGAACGAGACATCAGGGTGGTCGCATCTTTACAAGAGAATTCCATAATTCGGCAGCATATACCTGAAACTCCTGGAAGGGAAGAAAGTTCCAAATTTTTAACTTTAGGATGCATTGTTATGCCACTTGGGACACATCTGTGTTCCTTCAAGTGAGTGTGCCAAGATGATTTGGGAGGCGCACTACAGTTAGGTGGTTGGACATTTCGGAGTAGAGAAAATAGTGGCAGTATTGCAGAAATAATTTTATTGGCCGAAACTTCATCAAGATGTTGGGAAGTACATTAAATCCTGGACTGCCTGCGCCATTTCTAAACCAACCATCAAGAAGCAAGGCATGTCTCCTCTACCTACTCCTAGTTGGCCTTGGGAATCTGTCTCCATGGATTATATGTCAGGCCTTCCTTCTACTAAGCACGACAATGATTGCATTTTCGTGGTCATCGACAGATTCTCTAAGATGGCCATCATGGTGGCCTGCAAGATGAGTATCACAACAGAGGCCACTGCTAACCTCTTATTTGGGTGAGTGTGGGTACACTTTGGGATCCCATGGTCCATTATCTCAGATCGAGACAAAAGATTCCTCAGTGCATTTTGGTCAAGTATTTGGTCGATGCTGGATACAAAACTTACTAAGTCCACGACTTTCCATCCCCAAACTGATGGCCAAATAGAGGTTGTCAACATGATGATCATACACATTTTGTGCATGTACAACTCAAAGCATCCACACAAATGGGATGAAAGTCTCCCCTATGTACAACACAACTACAAAAAAGCTCTCCACAGTTCAATAGGCCACAATCCCTTTCAGGTAGGGTTGAGATTTCAGCCATTATGCCCCATTGATGTGGCCATACCATTTGCAACCACTCAGGTAGATTCGGCTCATGTGTTGTCCGAAGCTGAAAGGACTAACAAATTCATTGAGCGTATTCAAAACATCTTCTAATAAGTCCATGATATATTAGATAGAGCTAATGCTAAGTACAAGCAACAACATGATCAACATCAAGTGTCGCACAAGTTCCAGGTGGGCAACAAAGTTTGGCTACATTTGCAGAAAGAGTGCCTTGCTAGACCCCACTTCAAGCTTCGCCCACTCTGATATGGGCCATACACCATCACCAAGGCCATCAGTGACAATGCCTTCGAGCTCAACATCCCACCGTTCCTTTGTCTGCACCCAATGTTCAATGTAGATCGCCTTCAACCATAATTTCCACAATTGTTGGACACATCTAACATTGCATAATAGCTCACACCAATAGAGCTCAACCCGGACTGCATGGAACAGGACACAACTAATCAGTTCATGGACACATAGATCAAGAACACTCGGCAACAGAGGATACAACTATATCGAGTTGTCAAATCAGGCCAACTCCTTCACTAAGGTAAATGGCTCACCAGGGATCAACAACAGCAAAAGTTTCCTCATCTCATGGAGGAACTCAACACAATGGGGACCATTTATTCCTAAGGGGGGAAGGACTGATATAGGTAGATATTGGTGGCCACCCACATATTCCACTTGGACTGGCACCATTGTTTTTTTCATTTTTTTCAATTTCCTTAATTATAGCACAATTTACTATTTTTGGCAATTTTTCGGGCCCTGAACTTTTGGAGCCGTTTTGAGGCCCTAAATGGAGTTTTTTTGGAAAAATTCCTTCAATTATTTCAATTTAAATTTCATCAGAAGTTGTAATCCTCAGAGAGATATTTCCAACGAGGTATCATACATGTCAACAGAGATAATATGTCCAAGTTATGACCTCGAGAAGTTAGCTGCCCAACTACATAAACTCTTGGTGTTACATCTCCTCGGGTTAGGGTTTTGGTTGTTAAGGGTTTTCTCTTATTGTTAAATAATAAAAAGGCCTTTTGGCCTCATTGCAACTCAGTTAATAGGCATGTAACTGCCACATGTCTTCACATAGATAAGCTACGATCGCCCGAACTATTTTATTTCCATTCTGTTTGTAAGCATAGTTCAATATTTTTCTATTAGTGAAATGAAGCGTTTTCCTGTTGCATCTCTATGTTTATGATTATATCTATAAGTTGTAGCATTCCTATTTAAGTTCGGATCATTGACATAATATGAGAAGAAACCCAGGATCTGTGCCAAGATTCCATTGATTTCTATAGGTTTGCCCTCAAAGATGAATTATTTATGACTTTCTAGATACTCCATGCAATGAAGATGGGTAAAAATTTATAAATGCCCATGTTTTTCTCCCACCAAATAAGGCATTGATCAAGAGGCACCAATGGGGCATTATTTGGGATGTTTAATAACCCAAGGGCTTCTCATGAGAGAGTCCTGGAAAAATCACACAAACATTTGGCCCTGAAAATCCTTTTTGTAGTAGAAGGTCCCAAGTTTGAATTCGATTTTCTAATGTCAGCAAAATAAAACACTTCAATTTTGATGCCATAGGCCAATCCCATATTTTTTTATGCCAACAATTTACCATTTAAAGAGGAGAGCAATCAGATATGGCATTGTAGGTATGACAAGCATTAATTTGTCAACATGAGGAATTCCAAGCCCAAAAAATAGAATCATCCTCCTCATTTAGAGTAGGACCACTGAGAAGAAGACCTTTTGTGAATAATCCCATTCATCAACAAGAGGACCCCGAAGACCCAAAATTGGAGCACTTTTCCACCTGCCAGCAACAGGCTATTATGAGGAATACATAAGAACATGGCTTAATCTAAAAAAAAATCCGAGAGTTGAGATGATTAATGAGCTCATAAGATAAATGGAAGAAAGAAGACCCCCCTGTAATATGAAATGACCTCAGTCTAACCTGATTCCCATTACCTACTTTCCACATTATCCATTTATTGATCCAAGGTATAGTGGCCATCATTCCCCTCTGAATGTTCAATCCTGTAGCGTGTTTCAGTGGTCTAAAGGACCAGAGCCAATCCTGAACAAGTTGGTTGTGCAAGTATTTGTCCAAAATTATGTTGATCCAAATACCATCCCTTGTGATTACCCGCCATGCACTTTCATGCCCAATGCAATACTGAACTAGTGGAGGTTCTTAAATCCCTAGCTAGCCTAGTGCTCTGGTAGCATAAGATGTGCTCTAAGTCTCAAATTTTGCAGGGAGGCTTGGGCACATGTATTCCAAAGAACCCATAAATCGTTTTGGTAAATTACACCCAGAGACAGTTTTATTAAAATAATTAATTATTTTTAATGGGTCCCTAAGTCTAAACTTAGGAAATTAAAATAATTAATGGGTATTAATCTAACTGTGGGTGTGACTTCTAGAAGAAGACAAGGATCAAGAATAAATGATCTTAGCTATTTATTAGCTTCTAATATGGGCCAATTGAATGTCAACGAGGATATTATTTAAGGAGGCTCGAGGGTCATTTGGAAAACACATAGAGAGTTGATCAGACAGATCGAATTATTGAAGCTAGAGTAGTGAAGTGATTTCGTAGTGATCACACAGAGAGAGGCAGAGAGATTTTTGTCTAGAATATCTTTTCCGGAGCCAAGAATACTCAGCAGAGAGGTAGAGAGACACATATAGGAGGCATCACAGAGCCCAGAGAGGGTGACGTAGAGCCAGGAAGGGCTCACGTAGAGTAGTGTAGAGCCTCCCACGTAGAGGTTTGAAATTTGCTGGAGGGTTTGACGTTCTGAGCCAGGAGGGTTGGAGTCAGCTCCTGAGAGAAAATAGATTAAACAAAGAGGTGACGTAATGAATTAGAGGATGTGACATAGGTCCACACAGCGACTGCATAGGGGTAGTGTAGAAGTAGGCGGGGACTTGTTGGTTCAGCTACCAGATCAGCCGAGACTCATTGGTTTAGCTGTCAGATCAGCTGGGTCTTGCAGTGTAGAGTGAGGTAAACTCACTAATTTCTTCTGCCGAGTGATATTATATTTACTAGATTGCCAACAAGACATCCATAGGTTGTATTCAGAAATAACTTCTGCTTAATAATAAAAACCCTCAGATTTGTTGCACCTATTTTCCTGCATTGGGTTTTTCTCGGGTCATTTGTTCAAAAATAACTGTCATTTGTGTTGTATGTTCTTTCTTTCTCAGTTTATTTCTTTCACATTATATTTAATTGAGTGAAGGCTACAATGTATGTATTTCGATATTTTCATAGTAAACTGCAAGTAAATTGTTTAAATGAATTCAACAAATAGGAGAAATGTCACCAGTTGCTGTAGTAGGGATTCCAGTTTAGGAATTTTCACATGGTATCAGAGTAGTGCAGGTGAAACAAGAAGAGAAGAGCCAAAGAATCCAGCACTGAGTAGAGAATTAGGTCGAATGGTTGCAGGAGGCAGCAATTCGAATCCCCAAAGGGATTTTGCAGTCCAAGCCAAGAGGGATGAATTTTCAAGGAAAGCCTCTCTCTGAGTGAGTCGACAGAGAGGAAGGGCTTCCAAATTGAAATTTTGTCATGCCAGAGGGAGCAATGTAGAGCCTCAATGTGAGGAAAGAGCTAGTGGGACACAATTTTTCTGCAAGCATCTTGTTGGGCAGAAAATCATCAGAAGAGAGAGGAGAAGCACAATGAGGGAATTTTTCCTCAATAGAATTCCCACCAAGAAGTCTGTTTTCTTATTGGCTTAGCAGTAGAAGTAAGAAACATAGAGGAGCAGTTCGAAATTTTCATGGCAGAGATGGAAGCCAGTGGACTGAGAGATCAGGACAGGTTGGATGGGGCATCCAACTATGTGATTTGGAAAGCAAGGATGTTTTTCCTTCTAGATGATCATTTTTACAAGGTATATGTCGACAACATGGTGGCTGAGCCTGCGGATCCAGATCAACTGAAGAATTACAAGGGAGAAATAACGAAGTCCAAGAGGATGATCCTTAATGGAGTAAAGGATAACGTGGTATGTCATATAACTAGCAGAGGTATTGCTAAGGAGATGTGGGATGCCTTGCCAACATTGTATCAAGGATCTTACGAGCAACGAAAGATGTATTTAGAGCATACAGTGAGATATGCACATATGCAGAAGGGGGAGCGCATAGATCAGTTCATCACGAAGCTTTAGGAGACTTGAGACAAGTTAGTAGCTAGGGGGTCTACACCTCAAGGTTCTAAGATGGTAAGACTAGAACTAAAATCAATCTCAAAAGAGTGGAAAGTCTTTGTTTAGAGCATCCTAGGTAGGGAAAATTTTCCAGAGTGGGATAGTATGTGGGAAGCTCTAAAGTAGGAAGAACTGAGGAGAGATCTAGTCAAGTGTAAGCTTGATGGAAGCAAAAATAGTGGATCAAAGCCCAAGGAGGAGGAAGAGAATGCAACCATTGCATTCAAGGGGCAACAAGCGCAGTGAAGGCGAAAGAAGGACATCTTGAAGATCAAATTCTTTAGGTGTGGTGAAATGGGTCACTACGTAACATAATGTCCTCTCTGAAAGATGGCAAAATATGATAAGTACAATTCGAAGGCTACACCCACGAATATCGAGGAGGAGGAGTTTGCCATGATAGTTAAGATATCTCCGGGAGGGAGGTGGGATGATTTGGAGCTGTAGTTCGAAAGAACTATAGATCTCAGATCAATTCCTTGCTACAGGAGCCGGGATCAGAAGTAGTAGGATGGAACAATGTCATTTGGTGTAGAGGAGTGTTGGAGTGATAGATGTAATGGCTAGAATGCCATGTTTGAGCAGTGTAGTGCAAAGTTGCAACTGTACAGGGAGGCATAGTGCAGTAGTAGCAACAACACAGTGGCTTCAGAGGGATAGAGTGGAACTAGCAGTAGTTAGATCTTCAACATCGAGATGCATCTATGCTGAACACTTGTTCAATAATTTGGGATTTTTTTCCGTTGTTGATGCAGTAGCATCAACAATTTCCAATGCAGGGGTAGTTGGTAGTGGCAGTTCTAGCAGCGTCACGGATGTAGAAATTCAAAGGGAGCTGTAGTATGGATGTAGTATTGACAGTGGTAATGTTAGAAATAGTACAGTTGCAGTAGCAGTGCAACAGTTGGTGGACAACATGTTAGACATTAGCAATGCAGAGGACAATTTTATGAAGTCAGGGTGACGCTTGGGTGGGAGGCATTGCTAGAGCACATTCCTCGCTAAGAGGGAGTGTTGATTTATGGTAGCATCAGAGGTTCTCTAAGTCTCAAATTTTGCAAGGAGGCTTGGGCACATGTATTCCTAAGAACCTAGAAAGAGTTTTGAGAAATTCCACCTAGAGACTGTTTTATTAAAATAATTAATTATTTTTAACGGGTCCCTAAGTCTAAACTTACGAAATTAAAATAATTGATGGGTATGAATCTAACTATCGGTGTAACTTCTAGAAGAAGATGAGGATTAAACAAAAATAATATTAGCCATTGATTAGCTTCTAATATGGGTCGTTGAATGTCAACAAGAATATTATTTAAGGAGGCTTGAGAGTCATTTTGAAAACACACAGAGAGTTGATCAGTTAGATTGAATTGTTGAAGCTAGAGTAGTGCAGTGATTTCGTAGTGATCATGTAGAGAGGGCAGAGATATTTTTGGCTGGAGTATCTTCTCTGGAGCCAAGAATACTCAGTAGAGAGGCAGAGAGACACATAGAGGAGGCAGCATATCTCCCAGAGAGGTTGACACAGAGCCAAGAAGGGCTCACACAGAGGAGTGCAAAGGTCTGAAATTTGTTGGAGGGTTTGATGTTCTGAGCCGAGAGGGATGGAGTAAGCTCCTGAGAGAAAATAAATTCAGAAAAGAGGTGATGCAGTGCCTTATAGGTTGTGACGCAGGCCCACACAGTGACTACATAGGGCCAACAAAGAAGTAATCGGGGACTCGTTGTTTCAGCTGCCGAAGTAGTCGAGACTTGCAGTGTAGAGTGAGATAATATCACTAATTTCTTCTGTCGATTGATATTCTATATACTGAATTGCTAGCAAGGCATCCAGAGGTTGTATTCATAAATAACTTCTTCTTAATAATAAAAACCCTCAAATCTGCTGCACTGGTTTTCTTGAATCGGGTTTTTTCGAGGACATTTGTCCAAACATAATTGTGTCATTTGTGTTGTATTTTTCTTTCTTGCTCATTTTCTTGCTTTCTCATTTTATTTAATTGAGTGAAGGTTGTAGTGTATTTATTTCAATATTTGTCATAGTAAATTGCAAGTAATTTGTTTAAAGGAATTTAACAAATAGGAGAAATTTCATCAGTTGTTGCAGTAGGGATTCCGTTTAGGAAATTTCACAGAGTTTTGGTTGGGAAAGAAATTCCTACTTGACCAAATGACGATATGTGCAACTTTTTTTTTCATTCGATAAGAAATTACTCATACATTGTCAAATCTTGTGAATGGTAGACTTTTCAATCCTTGCAAGAGAAACCCAATACATGGGGATGCTTTTCCAAAGCTGATTTAATCAGAGTCATTTTTCCACGAATTGAAATTCATTTGTAGCATTAGTTGTTAAGTTTCCCTTCAATCCGCTTTATTAACTAGTTCCAATCCTCCACATGATAGTAGTTTGGCTTGAGAAAAAGGTCCAAGTATAGAAGACCATGATCTCAGGGAGTCATCTTATATGGTGGCATTGATTCAATATTCTAGATAGTTTTCTTAGGGGTGTTATTATAAAATAAAGCAGGCTTATGTTAACTGATCAACATGCTCGAGAATGAATAATAGAATAAGAAAATGCTTCTAACTATTTTCCACTCATCTTCAGAACCATCACCCATAATAAGGATATCATCAACAAAAAAAAGATGAGGTGTTTGGCTTGAGAAAAACTTCCAAGTATAGAAGACGATGATCCCACGGAGTCATCTTATATGGTAGGATTGATTCAATATTCTAGATAGTTTTCTTAGGGACATTATTATAAAAGAAAGTGGGCTTATGTTAACTGATTAACATGCTCGAGAATGAATAATAGACTAAGAAAATGCTTCTAAATATTTTCCACTCATCTTCAGAGCCATCACCCAAAATAAGGATATCATTGATAAACAAAAGAACCTAGGAAGATGTTGAATGAATTAAAGTTGATTATTGATTAAACAATCACCACAATCCCTAAAAAGATCATAAAAGTGAGTCCTTGCTAATTTTTCTAGATCCTATTGAGAGGCATAGGAATTACCCTTAGCATCCAAGATATCCCATATGGCATTCTTATTCTTCTCGTAGGAGGAAAACTTATGGAAGAATTGTGTATTATGGTCACCCTCCTTTACCTATATTTCCCTAATTTTGAGTCTCCAAAGTTCCTCCCCCGATCTAATAAGACTTACTTTCCTTTCAGCTAAGAAGCACATCCTTTTTTTTTCTCAGATCATCTGGGAACCTTGTATGAATAAAAGCATTTTGACATAAGTATATTTTAGATTCAATAGAATCCATATCTTGGCATTGCTCATGGATAAGATTCCAGGACCAGGCTTTCACATGGACTTTTAAATTTTTCATTTTATTGGTCCATGAATCCATAGTAGATAGGAAGGATCCACCATATAATTATTCCAACATTCATGCACAAGGGACACAAAGGACTGCTCATTGAGCCAAGTTCTATTAAATTTGAAGGGATACTTTGAAGAGGATTTATTAAAATCCAGCTACAAGAAAATAGAACAATGATTAGATATGACTTCCTGATAGATCTAGGATCAATATTTTCCCACTTTTGTGATCAAAGGGATCAACTACTAGGAATATATCATGACACTTTGCCACTCCCTTAGTCCCTGATCTTCCATTTTTCCAGGTTGGTCCAAGAGGAGACAAACATATGTCAATAAGGTAAGACTCATAAATAATCCTAGAGATCACCTGTGCAAAAGGATCAGGTAGATCATTCCCAAACCATATTTCTCGGATAAAGGAGGAAACATTTAGATCACCATAAAGGATAAAGGAGTGTTCCAGTAGAAGCCCGCTATTGAACATGAGCTTCTAGAATGATTCTCTTTCCTGAAATGGTCCATAATAGTTTACGAGGATTACTGGATCATCAAATCCTCTGAAATGGCCTTCCAAGATAATATCAACTAGGGAAGAGAAAGGTTTAAGGGTAGATTCCTTTGGATTCCAATGGATAACAAGGCCCCATAATGACAATCTGCACCCACAGATCATATACATTGTTGGTACCATTCCATTGCCATCTTTTTCTTCTAGAAACACCATCATTTGTCTATCTTTTTCTTCCATAGACCCCTCATATCCATCAAAATTGATTAATTAATAGCATTATAGTTGTTAGTTTACATTAAAGTTAATTTATGAATTTTTTATGTTAAAAATTAGGAATTTTCAACAAAAAGATTATAGGATTTCATAGCTTCCTGTAAATGGTTATGATCTGACATGTGGCATGACAAGCAAGCCAAAGCAATGGATAGGAATGAGATCTGGAATGTACATGCATGGCGAAAAACCGATTCAACAACAAATCAAAAGCTCCTGGTTATGCGGTCAATGCTGGTCAAACCCCGGCCTTTTGGTCACAAAGGCAGCAAAAAGCCATGGTTTCCCAAACTGGTTTCGTTTTGCTTTTGGAAATTGGTTTAGATTAGAAAGGACCAAAAACCACTCTTTTGTAAAAGAAAAAACATCTTCTTATTGAATGTACATTCGATTTAGATAGGGACAAATAGATAAAGACTGCGTATTGTTTTGTTTCAAGGAGAATTACGATTACGATTATTATCTCCGTGTTATTGTTTGAGAACAAAACTCTTGTATGTGATTGCAATCTGCAGAACTTAATTACAGTTACCATGTTACTCCAACAATGTTTATGCGTTAATACTCTCGTTGCTTGAGGTTACTTTAGTGTGCCATTGAAGCATGGACGGGCCCTGCGTGGATTGGTATACTGTTAATTTCATTGACATAGCGTTTTTGAATTTGAGTAGTGTGCATAGTGTTTAGTGTTATTTCCATGTTTATGATTTTACCGATTTGATTATAAATTCTTGTAAATGGTATTTATGGTGATAGCTTAAAATATTTGATTGTTAGATCATTGAACCATATCTTGTAAGAGATTTGATCCATCGTTAGATTTTAAAGCATCTCCATAGACTCTATTTTCATGCATTTAAAATTCAGTGTGCTTTTGATTTTTCATGAATGCTTAAGTGTTAGCTAGAAAGAGCTTTTGTGCACAACATCCTTGTAAGGGGATTGAAAACTCAGTCTAGCAATACGCTGTATCTCTAGGACAGTTAGATAAATTAGGTGATCTGAGTGTTAAGGTGAGAGGAAACATATTTTAACCTCCTGTAAAGGAGTACTGTAGCCTATCACAGTAAACACTTAGTTAGAATCCTTTTATGTTTATAGACTTTAGACACGTGCCTCTAAGTTTACCTACCTTGGTTGATAATAAATCTAGTCTAATCTAGCACCCTAGATTGGCCACTACATTTTGGCACCGTTTTCGGGGAGGCGCATTAGAGGATTTCGAAAAAAATCAATCAAAATATAAAAAAAAAATTAAATAAACAAAAACAAACAAAAACACAACATAGATTTGATTGGCACTTTAGAAGTCATGTTTGCTTATGCCTAGATCTAGAGATAATAGAGGTAGATTCATAAAAACCCCCCATCCAAAAACTAACCTACCACCAGGAGTAGACCCTTTGGGAAAGACTAAACACACAACACCAGTTAAGGAAATCACCATACAAAAATTAGAGGATAAACACAAATAAGGCCAAAGACTTACACTTATTGAGAGACAAATCTTATTGGCACACGAATCTCAGAAGAAACATCTCCCTGAATCTTCTACAAAGAGAGAAAGTAGAAAAATAACTCAACAATATCTAGAACAACTCTTTGGAACGAGTGACACTAAACAAGCAATTAAATCACCAGAGGAATCTATAAAAATGGATGAGGAAGGAGGAGGATCAGCAAGAAGACCCACTCCTGAACAACAACAAGATCAAGGAGAGGAGGAAGAGTCAACCTTTAAATTTCCTATCCACGAACCAGAAGAAAATCATGATGAGGAAATAAAAATGAAAAACATACCTCCTTCTGTGTTACCAAACTTTTATGGCATGGCTTCAGAAGACCCAGATTCATTCTTGTTTGAGTTTGACATTGTATGTTGAACATATGGTAACACAGATGATGCCCATAGGCTTAGACTCTTCCCAACAACATTAAAGGCATCAACACTAAGATGGTTCATGGGACTTGGTGAGCATGCAATAACTGATTGGCATGGCATGAGAAGAATATTCATGAGGAAATACCAACCTTATTGTGTATCAAAGGATTCTAAAGATGATATATTTAGGATGAATCAACAAGAGGATGAAAGATTAGAAGATTACTTGGAAAGATTTGCTTACAATTTACAAAAATCAAAACATCGATCCATGACTCTTGATCTCATTAGAACAATATTTTTGAAAGGAATTCGAGAGGAATACTTAGATGATCTTAATTTGATGGGCAAAGGTGATATTTCCACCTTACCTTTCGAAGAAATTGTTGATTTATGTGAAAAGTATTCTAGGAGCAAAGCCAAAATTGGAACGAGAACCATATCATCCAAAGCCACAAAATCTTCTTCAGCAAGTGTCACACGAGCTGAAATAGGAAATTTGTTAGAGGAATTCAAAAAGATCTGTTGAGTACCTTAGGAACTCAAATTGACACTCTTAAAGCTAAGAAAAGACAAGAAGAGGAAGATCAAATGATGGCTATCTTTTGTTCAAAATGCCGGAAGAAACATGCCTTAAAAGATTGCCCATTAGAAAACATTCAAGTTTGTGCCTTTTGTACTAAAAATCATGATATATTTAATTGCTCTAAAGTCAAGGTTTTGCAGAATTGTAATGTGGCAACTAATACAGATATGGAGAATGTGTATTTTATGGGTGCAAAGAGACCATGGTAGCCAAGGCCTCCACCTCAAGGTATGTTCCCAAACCAGAATTTGCAATTTCCTGCACATGATCAGATGTATGCTCAGAATTCATGGAATGTACCTATGCCATGGAAAAACCAAAGTTAGCCACAACAACAATGGAGACCATCTCAACAATACTCTCAACAATATCAACCATACCAACCATATTCGCAGCCATATCAACAATATCATCAGCCATATTCGCCATATCCTCAATCATATCAGTAATATCCTCAACATCAAGTTGTTTACCCACATCAACACCAACCCACTCAACAAGCATTGCCTGCTCCTCCACCAATAAATCCACCACAATTACAACTTCCATCTAACCCACAACCTCCTAGACCTACTCAAATCCTTGCTCAACCTGTACCAAATCCAAATAACAGAGCACAAAGACCAACTTACAATGTAGATGAGGGACCCTCATATCCCACATTACCCTTGCAAAATATCAATTTGAAGTCTGGTAAGGTACTTCACAAAGAATCTCCAGCAGCTGATAAATAAGAAGAAAACAAAGAAAATGAAAATGAAACTCCAACTCAAAGGAAACAAAATGATGACATCAAACACAAACAAATGCAACCGTTGCATCCACCACCTTTTCCAGATAGATTGGTCCAAACAAAACTTCCAATGTTTATACCACAGTTTGATGTTTTAGATGAGATAAAGAATGTCTATATAAAAATCCCACTACTACAAGCCATAAAAGACATTCCCATATATACTAAGGCCATCAAAGAGTTGTGCCTTAAAAAGCCTACTAGGAAAAGAGTTGATCCACAAACCATTCATGTTATTGGACATTTAGCTGGCCTTATGACAAACACCATTTCAATGGAAAAGTATGTTGATCCTGGTATTCCCAGAGTCACTACAATCATTAACAACATACATATTCCAAACACCTTAATTGACCTTGGGGCCGCAAAAAATGTGATGACTCTTGAAACAATGAAAACGCTGCAGCTCACAAACTTGCAACACACAACAATTGTTCTAGAACTCGCTGATAGGTCTAAAGTGATTCCTGAAGGGATTTTGGAGGACATAATTGTTTCACTGGACTCTTGGGAGTATCCAGTGGACTTTTTAGTTCTACAACCAAAATCCAATTTAGGAGGACACCCTATCATCCTTGGCAGACCATGGTTAGCAACTGCTGATGCATTCATAGGATGTAGATCGGGTAATATGATCATTTCACGAGGAACTGAAAGAAAAAAACTCACTCTTTACCCATCAGCACAATCACCAGCAGTAGCACACAATTTATGGCTTGATGAAAGATACAATGATAAGGCAGAAGTTCAATCTGTTTTCAGCATCAACTAAACCTATGATTTTCAAGAACATAATAATGATGATTTGGTAGAATTGTTTTTCTCTCAACTTGATGTTTTCGAAGAATTGAGAAATAACCAATACCATGCTGCAGATGAACTTTTGGCACAAAATTTTCAAGAAACATGCACCATTCATTCTTTGCAAACAACATTTCACAACATTTTTCCTATCCAATCTATCACAAACACACAAAACAAGACCATAGAGATTAGTCTAGGAAAAACTTTGAATATTGGCACTCACCTAGACTCATCTCAAGAAGAGAAATTGATTCAATTATTGAGAAAATACCATAAAGCATTTGCTTGGGACTGCACCGATATGCACGGAATTCACCATGAAACATGCACTCACCATATTTATACAGATAGTAATATCAAACCAGTGAGGCAACCACAGAGACGAAGGAATCCCATGCTTCAGGATATTGTTAGAGAGGAATTACAAAAACTGTTGAAAGTCAATTTTATCTATCCTATCTCTGATAGTTAGTGGGTATCCCCATTGGTAGCAGTGCCCAAGAAAAATGGTAAGTGGAGGATTTGTGTTGACAACAGACAATTGAACAAAGCAACCCTCAAAGATTATTTCCCACTACCATTTATTGACCAGGTGCTAGACACATTAGCTGGGAAATCATCATTCTCTTTTCTTGATGGTTTCAGTGGCTAGAACCAGTTCAGGATAGCCTTAGAGGACCAGGACAAAACCATTTTTAATTTTCCCTGGGGAACCTATGCTTATAATGTTTTGCCATTTGGACTTTGCAATGCTCCAGCTACATTTCAAAGAGTTGTATTAGCTATTTTTGCTGATTTAGCTCATGATTGTGTTGAAGTTTATATGGATGATTTTTCAGTGTATGGTGATTCATTTGAGCATGCAATAGCGAATCTTGAAAAAGTTTTGAAGGGATGTATTGAAGCTAATTTGTCCCTGAGCAACGAAAAGTGTTTTATGATGTTAAATGAAGGGATAGTATTAGGACACTATATTTCTTCTTAAGGCATTAAAGTTGATCCATTAAAAATCCAGATCATTGTCAATTTTCCAATTCTGAAGACTCAAAAAGAGGTAAGAAGTTTTCTTGGGTATGCAAGCTATTATAGAAGGTTTATTGAACATTTTAGTATAATAGCTTTACCTTTGTTTAAGCTTCTAGCCA